>LR812539.1:2987170-3039670 GCA_903798195.1 Danio kyathit
TTGGAATTATTTCCTGCAATTATCAGATGATATGGCATGCTGTGTGGACTTAATTGTGCTTACAAACCGTTCAAGTTGACTTCATTTCACAGGTGAGTGAAATGATATACTTCTATACCATCTCTATAAATGTATTTGTTTTATTTAAGATCATTTATCATTTATAATGTTCTTCAGAGCTGTAATTCACTCCAGAATCTGACAGATTGATTAGCTGTAGGCTATAAATCAGTCATCTGAAGCGTTGTCATACAGTGTTAGTGCTGGATTTTATAAATAGCCTTGCATTTACTAACACAGACTATATCTGAAGTGTTTGATAGTAATTCGCGTTTTCCTCCTGTCGAAAAACGTCATAAGAACAATGCTTAGTGGCTCAATGTGTTACAACAGTGTTTTTAAAAGACTGAACACTTTATTGATATAGTGTACAACCAAGCACGTGTGGTCAGAACACAAACGAGTCGCAGGTAATGAAGTATTAAACGTTCTCCCAAAGTAATAAATCTGTTTTAATCTAGGTCTAAGCAAAAGGCTTAGAATCCAGCATGCGTCTGTTGCTCCGCTCACTCTCCGCCTCTTTGCCCTTATTTGGTATGCCGCGTTCGGTGCGATGACGCGCTAACAAAATGGCGACGGTTGGCCGCGCCTACTTGTGGCTTCTTTTGCAGTGTTCAGAAACCTATGGGTGACGTCACGGATACTACGTCCATATCTTTTACAGTCTATGGTTTGTTTACCTTTTTGTGTTGACGGCGTGCTTTTGAATCAGCTGACTTAATCATCCTCCAGCTGATCCCTATTTTACTGGCTATAAATTTCAGCCTGTGGTTACTGCTGGTTATCAGTCTGTTGTTTGTTCTTGTTCCTGTCTGTTGTTTCTCAGGATTCTTCGCAGTCTGTGCCTCGGTTGACATCTTTGTTGTGGTCTTTTGTTTTGAGCATTTCTTTGTCTCCGGAACATCCAGTTGTATCCTTTGATACATATTTTTAATTTTTTCATTAAATACTTGCAATTGGATCCTCTCTGTCTAGTGTCGTGACAGGCGCGACGCAATTGTTGTTTCCTAGTTTCAGCTCGACGCAAAGTGTGGTTTATTTATAAACTAATTTCGAGAGGATCACGTGCTTATGATCAACACGGCTGGCACCTTATCAGCTTCGTAATCTGCCCTATTAGATGATTACGGAAACACTATAAATAACCAGAGATTTCACTCCAGTTATCTTCGTCTTGAAGTTCCCCCCTCCTTCCACCCCTACTTCCACCCTTTCCTATAGGGGGACACGGCGGCCCAGTGAATAGCACTGTTGCCTCACAGCAAGAACGCCACCAGTTCAACCTCCCATTGAGCCGGTTGGCGTTTCTGTGCGGAGTTTCCATGTTCTCCCCGTGTTCGCGTGGGTTTCCCCCGGGTTCCCCGGTTTCCTCCCACCGTCCAAAAACAAACACCATAGCCAATCGACTAAACCAAATTATCGCCTAAGACAACTTTAGTTCACACTTTTCACACGGCGATAAGTGGGGGAGTTCTCGAGACCTTCCTGAGCTCGAACTTCCCTCTCGCCCTTCTAACGGGAGGGAGCCCCGGGCTCGAGGATATACGAGCTCAGGGCTCTCTCCCGGGACAGCATGCCAATTACGCTTTATTGATCATCAGCTTAGTGTGAACTCTTGAATGTTGTTTTGACGTTTTGCACCACGCTGTTTAAATAGCAAATGCATTTGCACTCATATGTGCGACCATAGGCCTTCTGGTCTAAAAATGGAGGTGTGTTGAGGCGCATTGCTGGCGCATTGCTATTTGAGGAACTAAAATAGACTGTTTAATAGACCAGCTAAGAGGAGGTCTAAAGTCCAGCGTAGAGCACGTTAGTTGTGCGCCTCGCTTAGCAATTCACAAATATATTTACAAATGAAAAAGAATTAAAGGATTAAAATATTACAAAATTTTCTACATAAATATAAACACCACTGCCTTCATGCCTTCTTCATCTCGGGGAGCTTTTTCAGTTTATTCCTGACAATCTGCATCTGTATAATGTTATTATTAGTTGTAGTAGTATTTATTATATGCATATTTATATTTGTTTTAATAAAAACAAGCTTAGATTTGTTCACCCGTCAGCTTTTAGACCACATGTTTGGATATAGCTCAGTTGTTTCACCACATTTCGTTATTATTGTTCATTTATTCCTTTGCTGGAAATTAGAACTGAATTTAGAAATAGTTTTGAAACAAATCTTTGCGCTTAACAAACTAAATTAATTATGTATAGGCTAATGGATGTCTGTGTGTACACCACATTTCCATATCCACGAGAGTGAAAGTGAAAGTAAAGAATGAGGAGGCTCATCTCTCATTCTCACACTGCAGATGTTTAACTGTTTTCTCACTAGTGAAGCGTTCAGTTTTTCTACTTGCAAAGTCCACCATGTAAATAGCGAATGCACTATGGCGCAACGCAACTGACTCTTAAAGGGAATGTGAGATGAGATTCTGATGGGTTTATTCTCAAAACACACCTATAACTCATTAAGAGAATAAGCTCAACCCTGTTAGACCATGCACCGCAGCGCAGAGCGGATTCTGACCAAGCAGCAACCTCCCGCTCTCCCTCGGGAAGCCAATACGGAAGTAACTAAGACTGCAATTCATCGACTCGCCTGGGGGGCTGGCTCCAGGAAGTCCAAGGGCTTTCTTTCTGCATTGGTAAATTGGCCATTTTTACAGCTGATAAAAACATGTTTACAGCCTGGTACAAACGATGGCTTTGGTGCATATAGCTATGATTACCCTTCATGACAACTGTGAGGGGGTGAATTTTTTTATAACTCATCCGTTTCGTTTTTATTAGGTTTTATTAAGTTTGCATAATTAAGGGCGTGGCCACTTGAGTGACAGCTAGCCCTCGCTGGTCGCTGTCTCGTCACCTCAGCTGATTCTGGCTAATTAGCCGCTGAGCTCGGCATATTCATCGTGTTTTTGTTTTGTTTAATGTTTCTTTACACCGTCATTTGCCTTTTGGAATTATTTCCTGCAATTATCAGATGATATGGCATGCTGTGTGCACTTAATTGTGCTTACAAACCGTTCAAGTTGCCTCCATTTCCCAGGTCAGTGAAATGATATACTTCTATACCATCTCTATAAATGTATTTGTTTTATTTAAGATCATTTATCATTTAAATGTTCTTTAGAGCAGTATTGCACTCCAGAATCTGACAGATTGATTAGCTGTAGGCTATAAAACAGTCATCTGAAGCGTTGTCATTCAGTGTTAGTGCTGGATTTTATAAATAGCCTTGCATTTACTAACACAGACTATATCTGAAGTGTTTGATAGTAATTCGCGTTTTCCTCCTGTCGAAAAATGTCATAAGAACAATGTTTAGTGGCTCAATGTGTTACAACAGTGTTTTTAAAAGTCTAAACACTTTATTGATATAGTGTACAACCAAGCACGTGTGGTCAGAACACAAACGAGTCGCAGGTAATGAAGTATTAAACGTTCTCCCAAAGTAATAAGTCTGTTTTAATCCAGGTCTAAGCAAAAAGCTGAGAATCCAGCATGTGTCAGTAGCTCCGCTCACTCTCCGCCTCTTTGCCCTTATTTGGTATGCCGCGTTTGGCGCGATGACGCGCTAACAAAATGGCGACGGTTGGCCGCGCCTACTTGTGGCTTCTTTTGCAGTGTTCAGAAACCTATGGGTGACGTCACGGATACTACGTCCATATTTTTTACAGTCTATGATTCTGACAGGCCCTTAATGCTTTTGCACCCTGCGCTTTAGACTTTGCACCTAGATCGTCAAAATAAAGCCCAAAATCTCTAGTTATCATGCACTTTTTTTATTAATAAGTTGCAGACTGTTTACATTGAAGGACAGCTGTGTTTAAAAATGCTCAAAATATTACATTTTAATATGTCTGCTCTAGGGCTGCGATTATTTATATATATATATATATATACAGTATATTGCGATATGAACACAATTTCACTAGATGAGTTGAATAAATGTTTGTAAAGAATCTATAATTTTAGATTGATTGGGAAGATTTTGTTGGGGAGTGCATAAACTATAATTCAAGTTTTTTTGTATAGCACTTGAGCACAATAAGTCTTGTGTAATAAGCATATTATTGAGTACAATATTGCATAATAAACATTCTACAAGCATAGATAAAATCAATAAAGAAGAATTTATTTATTCGTTGATTCATTCATTTTCCTCCGGCGTAGTCTCTTTATTATTCAGGTGTCGCCACAGCGGAATGAACCACCATCTATTCTAGCATATGTTTTATACAGCGGATGCCCTTCCGACTGCAACCCATCACTGGGAAACATCCATACACACTCATTTACACACTCATAACACTACGGCCAATTTAGTTAATCAATTCCCCTATAGTGCATGTCTTTGGACTGTGGGAGAAACCGGAGCACCCGGAGGAAACCCACGCCAACATGGGGAGAATATGCATACTCCACGCAGACAATTGACTCAGCCGGGACTCGAAGCAGCGACCTTCTTGCTGTGAGGCGACAGTGCTAACCACTGCTAATTAAATAAACAGCATTTTATTGTTTTTTTGAAGAGTGGAAATGTATACAGATACACAGTAATTGAATAATCAAATGTAAAATAATACTGTATAGTCTTCGTTTTATGAACAGTTCCATCAAATTTGAATAATAAGTTACAAATGGTACATTTTCTTATGCCTGAATGCTTATAAAACCCTTACAAAATCACAGGCCTCAAAAACACTAGCAAAATAATAAATTGTAATTCAGACTTAACATTGCATATACTTGCCATGTGACTATTGTGAATGATCACATTGCGATATCGATGCTGAAATGATATATTGTGCAGCGTTAAGGCTCGTACACACCGGGGCGCTTTTTGTTTGTGTTTATCGTCAGCATTTTTCAAGACTTTTTCCGGATTCAAACCCAAGCGATTTTCACAGGCGTCGAGCAGAAGAGTATGCAAAATCACTCCTTGACGTTAGATGGCGCTACACAACTTTAAGCTTCTGACACCCGCTTGTAACACAGAAGAAGACGACAAAGTTGACACGCTTGTTGTTATGGATGGTTCAAGCAGCAGATCCAGCTCTAGCGATGACGAAATTATTATTGTTCACCAGCGCAATAAGCAGCTCCACGTTCATATCGCCTCTGAGGATCTTCTTCAATGTGCGCTCGCATTGACAGTGTTGCGCTTGAGCGCCTCCAAGTGCTGTTTACTGTAACTTCAGCAGCTACGTGCACGTAAACAAAAGTGGCAATCTGATTGGTGGAGAAGGTTTTGACGTGGTGTGTCAAAACCAAGTGTGCCACAAGCCTGCTCTTGAGTGAAGGTCTCGGCCGTTAGATCGCCCCCTGGTGGCTGGCTGCAGTACAAGTCATAAAGCCCGCCTCCTCCGTGGTAATGAAGGAGACATGAAACCAAATAAAAAAATTTATTACACCTGCAATAAAATGTTCCGAAAGATGGTTCTGGTCAGTTAAGGCACTGGTTATCAGCTGATATAGGTGCAGATCTTCATTTCTGTAAAGAGTTTGTTTTGAGCAGTAATTTAATGCTGGGCGTGTCCTCGTGATTGACAGCTGTGATTGACAGATTCTCAAAGCAGACGTCGGAGCTTCGGCAGGAGACTGAAGTGTTATTATTCCATTTCTGTGTTATTTTACCATGATAAAACGAGTTGCTCAGCAGTAAACTAGAGTTTCTGACATACAGGATCTGGTGGGACACTGTTTATTCGGTAAGGTCAGCGCTTTATCAGTTTGTTGATACACTCCTACCACCCAGATAGCAAAATACACTCGGGCCAGTTCCGGCTAGACTCTCGCCTGCCGGAGATTTACCAGTTGGCCCGACTCCGTCTGCTGTACCTACTCGCGCACATTACTCGCGGACCGATCCGGCTTGGATGCGGCAGCGTCGGTTTGCTAACGCCCGCCGCATCTGGCCAGAATGACTCGGGCAGTGAGTCCATAATCATCCGGTCAGATGATTATGGACTGCTGCCGCATCTGAGTCGGATCAGCCCGCGAGTAATATGTGCTGGTGCGATTAAATCTTCATTATATAAATCTCACCTTTGTTAACGTTATTACAACCATTTGTGTTGATAAACAGCAAACGCAGGCTACTATGTAAACACAAAGTGTACATTAGCGAGCCTTTGCTGTAGTGCAGACACCAGCGGTCAAGTGAGAAGTTCGGGGGGCGTGGTTGATTTGATGTACAAGCGTTTGATTGGAAGTTGGATTCCGCAGCTCCTCCTCTGGCTCCATCAGGCAGTCCTACTGCGCATGCCCAGGCTCCAATTTCAGCAGTCTTTTGCGACAGTTTGTGTCCGTCACGTGGCGTATTTTCCGTCACAGTGTTTAATGGAAAATGGCGCTGTTGCGTCGTCCATATTTTATACAGTCATTGGTCAAAACAAAAAAACGAGCATGAGGCGTTTCTTTAAAAATGACGATTTTGCGCCTGCCGTTTTGTGTGTTGGTGTGCATGATCACATTATCGACCTTTATTTAGTCACAAGGTGTTAAACGTCGACGGAAAACGCGAACAAAAACCATCTCGGTGTGCACGGGCCTTTAATCTGCTCTTTAAAGAAAGAGATTCTGCTCAAATCCGGCCGATTGAGTGAGATTTTTGCTGTGGACATGTGAACTGGGTTAATGCAGCCACGCAGCGAAGTGTGTGTTAATTCAGCGCTTCACACACACACACACACACACACACGCCTGTCTCTACAGCTGATGGATTCTGGGTAATGAGATCCAGGAGTCTCACAGGGCATTTCAGTGCTGTCAGTTTAATAACTCTGTTGTGCAGATTAAACACTTTCACACTACAAAGCCTCATCCATGTTTTAAACAGTAATAAAGCTCTTTTTGTGCAACACTTTGTTCCCCAACACGTTTTGTTTGTTTAATTACAATTTGAAGGGAACTCTGGGAATCAAGACTCGTATGCCTTAAAGTAGGGCCGCACGATATTGGAAATAAACAATAGTATCTGGATGCAGCTTTTATGATGCAAGCTGAGATTGCATCACTCAGCGATGCAATGTCAGACACAATGCACTGAGTGACATCACTGGGACGCATAGGGTTAGGGGTGGGGTTAGGTGAGCGCATTAAAAAGCATTGGATGTAGCTCAGATTGCACTGCACCAGGTCTGCATCCAGTCCCCTCTCGAAAAAACTGACATTGCAATATTTGATTTTTATGCAATGCATATTGCGATATTGTATATAGCTCTATTTGGAAACAATTGACATCATTGATTACGATGACTTCAACACGTTTTCTCTGTTTGATTACAATTTAAAGGGAACTATGGGTATCAAGACTTGTGTGCCTTAAAGGGACAGTTCACCCAAAAATTTAAATTCTGTCATCATTTACTCACCCTTTCATTCATTCATTCATTTTTTTCCGCTTAGTCTTTATTTCAGATATCACCACAGCGGAATGAAACTATGCGATGCCCTTCCAGCTGCAACCCAGTACTGGGAAACACCCATACTAGGGGTGTCAAAATTAATTGTTTTTTTCGGTGCAGCGTGATGCAGATGCAGACAATTCCATATCGGTTCAGTAATAGATCATAACCGGTTATTACGTACTGATGTCATTTATCACCTATGCGCGATGTCATGGCAGAATACTATTGCGAAGGAGGCGAGGGCGA
Organism: Danio kyathit; assembly: GCA_903798195.1. Classification (NCBI taxonomy): domain Eukaryota; kingdom Metazoa; phylum Chordata; class Actinopteri; order Cypriniformes; family Danionidae; genus Danio; species Danio kyathit. The sequence continues at coordinate 2,994,901 of LR812539.1, forward strand.
GTAAATAAACCACTCCTACTACTTGAAAAGCAGATAATTGTGCACAATTCACTGCTCGAGAGTTGTTGGATAGTCTTTCACTGACACTGAAGAAGGTACAGCACGAGACGGTATTTCACTACTAGGGAGAAATGCTGTAAAAATTCACCCCCCCCCCCCCCCCCCCCCCTCTCTCTCTCTCTCTCTCTCACACACACACAGATTAGACATGACTAGGCCCACACGGAATCTGCGCGCGCAGAATTCCGCAGATTTTCCGCAGAATTCCGCAGATTTTTAGCCCATCATTAATTCTGTTTATTTACTTGAGTAAATGTGTGTAAATCTGAATTTATTCAGTTTTTAAGTTACACATATTTCACATATTAAGGTTTTAGTTATGAGACTCCCAAAATAATTCCGCAGAAATCCGCAGATTTTTACCAAAAATTCTCTGCAGAAATAGCAAAAAACATCCGCAGATTCCGTCTGGCCCTAGACATGACCCACTGGCGTGTTTGTGAGGTAACTTTTCCTCTCCTCTTGGCTGTTAAAGCGATACTTGTGGATCCAGACATGAGCGTGGCTGTGCTGCGAGTTTTCTCCACTGTGTCTAATACGGATTACCTGTGATAACCGCGTATTATGCGCATATAGACTGTAATCGCGGCTGTTCTTCTCGCGTCACTCATCGGTGAACAGCGCTTTCATTTCTAAAGCCAATCGCAGCCTTTCTGTTGAGCGGGTGAAGACAATGACCAATCATAGGAGTGCAAGAAATCACTTAACAGCTCTCAAAAAGCAAGTGGGATAACATTGACATTAGTTTATTTGCTCTAAATGCTCGTGCTGTCTTCTGTGCATGTATTGGAGTTTTGTCTAAAACATTAACAAAGAGTGTTTTCCTTGAGCAGGTCAAATTAAAGGTACATGTCATATATCTGACTGCTTGTATTAAAGGACACCATTTTTTTTACGAGTAATATATAAATATATTTAAAGATTTTAATAAAAATAAAAGTCTTGTGTCATGAAGAAAAGCTCTAATTATATATGGAAAGCATCGCCAATGCACCCAGATATTGAATTGAACCGAATCTAAGGCATGATAATCGGAACCGAACCGTAAGACCAGTGTAGGTTCACACCCCAAACCCATACGCTCTCATTTACACACACACACACTCATACACTATGGCTTTAGTTCATCAGCTCACCTATAGCGCATGTGTTTGACTGTGGGGGAAACTGGAGCACCCGGAGCAAACCCATAAACCCCCATAAAGGTATTTTTTCGATGGGCTTTGGCAAAAGTGAGCAGGCACTTTCATGTACTGTCATAGCAAGTCTAGCCTTATATGCAGTGTTGGGGAGAATACTTTGTAAATGTATTTAGTTACAGAATACAGAATACCTGCTTTAAAATGTATTTTGTAACGTATTCCGTTACTTTGCTTAATCCTGGTACTGTATTCTAAATACTTGGAATACTTGCCCTTAAAAACAGCCTTCAAGTCTATTAAATGTCACACTATGCGTTGGTAGCAATTTCTGCAGGAAAACAGAGGGCCTCTAATGCCCATTATTGACTGATAAATAAATAAAACAATATAATAATGTTTATTAAATAATGTTTATTTATCAAAGTGTCAACAAATTCAATTTCTGTTTCTGTAATAAAGATAAAAAGTGCTTGAACATAGACAGCATTACTGTCTGTAATATACAGTATATGTGTATATAATATGCATTTTGCTTACCCTTTGTATTTCACAGTCTGCACAGAAAAAGAGATTGCACTGCACTGTCAGGTTTCGCTCACCCCTCTCATTCTTTAAAGAGAAAAAATGCTTGAACTTCCAAGACGTGAATGCATTTTTTCCTTTACTGCTGCTAGAAAGTTGCTTCGGTTGCGGCTCCAACCCCTCGAGCTCCTGGTCTGAATCCTTCATATTTGTGCACTCAAGTTAACCAGGGCTGCCAACTTTGGCTAAGGTGTCCCGCCCACATTTGTGTCAGAAAAGCGAACGTAAATTTAAGAAGCGTAAACGAAACCTCTGAAAGCGCAAACGTAACATCAAGCAGCGAATTCACGAACAATGACGGCAAAAAAAGCAGTTTATTTGAAAATCATGGTTGTTGTTCGGTGTTTGCGATCGTCCTTTGTGTTGCTGAGAAAATGGAGGTGTGGCATGAGAACGTGAGAACAGGGTCATTTGCGTGAGTCTCACTGAGTTAACGCTGGTGATTGCAGTCGGGAGTGTAGCTTCTGTTTCTATGGTTTCGGCGGCAATTTAGTAATATTATTATGGGCCAGACACGCATCGCCCGAAGTATTCCAATAGTATTAGGAAAGTAACTGTATTCTAAATAACCTGTTTAAAAATAGTAACTGTAACGGAATACAGTTACTCATGAATAGTATTCTAAATACGTACCGCCGGTACATGTACTCCGTTACTCCCCAATACTGTTTATAAGCGATTTGTTTTTCAGATGTTTGCTAAATCATGAGCTGATCAGTATCTTTTGATATAAAGGGTCATTTTCTGCTGGAGATACTGTTGCACTAAAAAACTCACTGAATTAGTCATAAAAATCACATTTAAAAAACCATAAGAATGGTATAACAGAAAACTTGAGCAGTTTTAAAACCTTGCCTTTCCCAAACCCCAGTAAACCTTGAAATCATTTATCGTCCCATGCCTAGTGTGTGCATGCATGTGTGCGTGTATGCGTGTCTATGTGTGTGTGTGTGTGTGATCAGCCTCAGGCCCTCAGTAGTAACAGTGTCCTCCTCCAGAGAGCTGCAGTGGTCTGGAGAGTGGATGAGGACGGGTGTGGTGTTTTACGGTCTCACACACATCAGGAACAAGAGCAAAAACACACCAGGGTGAGAAAATCCTTTAAATCTGCGTTTCAGAGCTCACAGCTGATGCTTTTGATGAGTGCATGTTGTAGGAACGGCTGCTTGGGGGACTTTATCAAGTATTTTGTCTGTAATTGGATTGTGCTGATGTAGTTTGATGCTTTTTTTTCTGTTTTAAATGTCTAGCGTGTGTTTTGGTGTAGATTCAAATTGACGTTTGTTGCATATACCAGCTAATCAGATATATAGAAATGCTTACTACTGTAGGTTTTAACGTATTTGTTGTGGATTTAAACTGCATTCATATTTTGTTTAAGTCGTTGTCTGTTAAATGACATTTCTGATATAATATCTTTAATATAATGATGCTTCTAACACGTAGTTGTCCAAAATATATATTTAATTAAAGTATTTTTAGAAAACAATGCAAAAAAATGAATATGAACGTCGTCAAGCTACAAATATGGCACACAAACAAGTCACATGATGCTTTATTAGACTTTTTAACATACAGTTTTGAAATCCTGTGTAATCAAATACTTAAAATATATTGTTAGAAATGGGTCTTTATTGTACAATAGTCATGTATTTTTGTTTCAAATTAAACCAAAATTCACTTTGTGCTGGGTTTGTAGTGAAGACTTTTTAAAAAAATGTTACAATTGCAATAGTAATTCATAGTAAATACTGTCTTATACTGTATATATTATAGTATTTACAACTCTTCGATATGAATGCTCCAGCATACTGTAGCATTAACTATAGTGAACTGATAAATAATGTAGTATACTTCAATTTTTTCTACAGTAAACTGTGGTGTATTGTAGTATAAGATAATAATGCGTAGTACAAGTATATGTACTTTTGTTTATATTACTGTAGTTGTTGTTACTGTAGCAACTACAGAACAAACACAACAGATCAATTACTATAGTTTCTGTTGTTACTAGAGCTGCACGATTAATCGTAAAAAAAATGGCAATCTCGATTCGACCCCCTAGACCAGGGCTATTCAATTGGCGGCCTGCGGCAATTTGTTCTGGCCCTCAAAATAGTGTGACCAAGACATCAAGAACAAATTGAGTTCAGTCAAAAAACGGCCGCTATAGTTATGAAGTGACGTGCGTTTGTTCAATACAGCATGAGCTGCGCAGAGCGTGAGTCACCTGACAGTGGCGAGAGCCGAATATGTTTGTAGAAATGGTTTTTTGTACAATCCACTGATATCGTTATTAGGGATGAAACGATTAACCTATTTCACTATTAACTGCGCTTTAATTCGTCTCGGTTAATTAATCGTAAAGGCTTCTCTAAGCCGCATTTCTGCATTTCTGTTCTGCCGCACGAAACGAAACTGCTGAACAAAGTTACGCCAAGTTGCCAACTGTGTGCTAGTTTAAAGTTCCGAGCTTGTCCACCGAAGCTAATACGCATGCACACTGTAATAACTATAGCCACGGGCCGTTCCCATATCACGTCTTTCCCGCGCGCAAGTTTGTTATGTCGTAAGAATATATGCCAATATGCGGGCGCAAGTGGAGCAACGCGCTCGCGGCTGTCTGGGGGCACGCAGTAGAAAACATCTCATGCAGCGGTGAGAATTGTGCTTAGCTTTCAGTGCAATGTAAACAAAAGACATGTTAGACGAACTATTATTAAAATGATTATGTATGTATGAACGCAGATGATAACAACAGTTAATCTAAATATTGGCGCCGACCTTCATAACAATTATTATTATATTATTTTCTCCCGTTCCTCTCTATAAACACACACATAATTAAATTGTGTAGCGCTATAAGCACAGAAAAACCTACAGCATAAAAACTATTACTAATGAAAATGCCTTTTCAAGGTTTTTAATATTAGTTAGGGATGTCCAGATCTAAATCTAGCTAATATAAAGCTTAAATTTACATTAGACGTGATAACTGTGAAACGCTGATTATTCTTCACACTATATAATCGTACAACCAAAATCTATAATTGTTGCATCCATAATTGTTATGCAGTTCAAAACAGAACATATGAACGTATCTGAATGTAGAAGAAGCCTACTTAAGCAATGCACTACTTTTGTTGTGCTGTGAAATACAACATTTGAATGTTTGTTAAAAAAACTTATTGTACAATGCAGTGATATTATATAGTTTCAAAATACAATATATTAACATTTTAATGTAGACAAATACAACGTGGGTGTCTAAAGGAGCAAAAATACATCATTGGCTCTTAAATGCAGTTGTGTCATCATTTATATTGCAAGTCATGTCTCTCCGGCCCTTCGTTTGGGATGCTTTTCATGAACTGGCCCCCGTGACAAACTAATTGAATAGCCCTGCTCTAGACGATCTTAATCCAGCATTTATACGATTCTGCCAATCATATTTTCAAGTTCAGGAGAGAAGCAAAGACGGCCGCACAAGTCTACACGTTGTTTTACATACAATGTTCAGCAACGTGGGCACCTCCAAATGGTGTTGAAAGAGTCATATACTGTATTTATAAGGTGTAATTCAACCAAAAATGTAATTTCTGTCTTCATGTAATGATGTATTTGTGGCCGTGAAATCACAAGTGACGTGAGCTGACCGTGAGCTGTTACCACAGAGAGGGTGGGCGCGCGCCTGTAAATGAAGTCTACTTTAGTGAACAGAACCTGCATAGGCTGTGAATAACAGGTAATAAAGTTGTAAATAACATTCAGTTTGTGGCACAGAGCGATCGTTTGGGAGCCGCGCGGGAAGTATGAACAGCACTTTGCAGTGAAAATGAAACCGAAAGCGCGCGTACATCATTTAAATAATCATATCGCATTTTAGAGTAATGATTACGACAAGCATTTAATATGTTTTTCTTTCATAGCGAACACGGAGTGCTGTGCATGGGAATAAATGTTTAACAGTGTCTGTATAACTACTCTAGCCTATATGATGTTGAATATAATGCAAGAGGGGAATCTGAAAATGTCTTATTTTACCAGTAGAAAAAAATGGTCTAACAATGTTGTCAATGACAGATTGCAAGCATGTGTCTCAAACATAATAATTCAACATCAGAATTATGAATAGTTGTATTGTGAATTAACAATAATTATAGCCGACTCATATTAACCTTTATTTTACATCTTACACTGACATTTTAAGCAGAAAGATCGCGATTCTCATTTTAGCCAGAATCGTGCAGGTCTAGTTGTTACCGTATTAACTATGGAACGAACACAACAGATCAATTACTGTAGTTTCTGTTGTTACCAGAGAAACTATAGACCAAACACAACAGATCAATTACTGTAGTTTCTGTTGTTACCATAGCAACTATAGAATGAACAAAACAGAACGATTACTATAGTTTCTGTTGTTACCATAGCAACTATAGAACGAACACAACAGATCAATTACTATAGTTTCTGTTGTTACCATAGCAACTATAGAACGAACACAACAGATCAGTTACTATAGTTTCTGTTGTTACCATAGCAACTATAGAACGAACACAACAGATCAGTTACTATAGTTTCTGTTGTTACCATAGCAACTATAGAACGAACACAACAGATCAGTTACTATAGTTTCTGTTGTTACCATAGCAACTATAGAACGAACACAACAGATCAGTTACTACAGTTTCTGTTGTTACCATAGCAACTATAGAACGAACACAACAGATCAATTACTATAGTTTCTGTTGTTACCATAGCAACTATAGAACGAACACAACAGATCAGTTACTATAGTTTCTGTTGTTACCATAGCAACTATAGAACGAACACAACAGATCAATTACTATAGTTTCTGTTGTTACCATAGCAACTATAGAACGAACACAACAGATCAGTTACTACAGTTTCTGTTGTTACCATAGCAACTATAGTACTGAGTACTAATTCAAGTATTTCAGTATAGAATGGTTCAGAAACACTGTAGTATTTACAGTAATTTAATATTGTACTTTTCATTTGGGTTTGCAAGACACTTTTCAATGTGTAGACATTTCATACAAGTGTTGTTTGTAAAATAGTGGTTTTCAAAATACCTGAAATCTAAAATAAGCTAAAAAAAAAAGCATGTGAAAACTACGGATGAGATGTTTGTGCGATGAATATATTGAAAGTGATTCTGTAAATGCTCATTATCAGATTTGTTGGTGTTGAAAGGTTGCATTAGCATGAATCTTTTTTTTTCTGTGCGTCTCTTTATCTCCTGTAAGTCTCTCTCTCTCTTATACACACAGTGTTTCTTTTGTGTTTGCTCCCCAAAGCATGTGATTTGTGATGCTCGCGGGCTCTTGTCATCCTCTTGTCGTCTTCTTATTAGTTGAGGAATCTGTTCTGTGTTTCGAACAACAGCTCTTTCAAAAATGATCATCCGTTTCAAACCTGTTCATTCTTAAAGTCTGTGTGAAATTATAATCTACAGTAGCAGCGTCCCAAATGACACACTGTACACTTATACACTCAATAGTGTAGAGTTTAGTGTAATTGCAAATGCAAGACTCACTAAACAGATTACTAAACAGATATTCTAATTGTTTCCCAATTTGTTGCCAAATTAGGGAAATAAATTACAATTTATCATTATCATGAGTATAACCTTATTCACCATCGTGAAGTGGCATAATCACTTACGTGGGAGAATTTTGCTTTCACAATCCAAAATAAATAATTTGATCCAGCTTCAGTGCCAGCTAGCCACTCCTCTTCATCATTAGCTCTGCCCCTTTTACAAGTAGCCCCGCCTCGTCTGCTACACGAGCAAAACTGTGAGTCTGCGCTCTATTTTAACAATCTAGGCTCAAAGTCTAAAGCTCATTGCGCAAAAGCATTAATGGCGTGTGCGAATCCACTTTTGCTATTTTAAGGACGGATAAATACACTCTGCGCCCCGGCGCATGGTCTAACAGGGTTGTGCTTATTCTCTTAATGAGTTCTGGGTGTGTTTTGAGCATAATGTTAGTTAAACCAATCAGAGTCTCATCTCACATTCCCTTTAAGAGTCAGTTGCGTCGCGCCATGGTGCATTTGCTATTTACATGGCGACTTTGTAAGTGTACTTTCTTTTTACTTTACTCTTTACTCCTTTACTTTGGTGGAGTAAGGAAACGGTGGAAACTCACTCCACTGAACACATCCATTAGCCCACATATTTAATTTCCTTTGTTAAGCACAAAGATTTGTGTCAAAACTATTTCTAAATTCAGTACTAATCTCCAGCAAAGGAATAAATGAACAATAATAATGAAGTGTGGTCAGAAAACTGAGTTATATCCAAACACACGTCCTGTTCTTATGCCCCATATGGTGATGCAGACGTCTCCAAAACCCCACAGGTGGACAAATCTACACTTGTGTTTATTAAAACTAATATAAATATGCAGATAATAAATAATACTGATCATAATAATAACATTATACTGATGCAGATTGTCATGAATGAACTGAAAAAGCCTCCCGAGGTGAAGAAGGCATGGAGGCAGTGGTGTTTATACTGTATTGATGTAGAAAATAATCATTTCTGTATCATTTTAATCCTTTAATTGTTTTCATCTGTAAAGATATTTGTGTGTTGCTGATCATCCTGTGTGTATTCAGCAGTGTGTAAGTGTTTGGACCTGTATAGGCGCATAACTAACGCGCTCTGCTGGACTTTAGAGCAGCTTTTAGTTGGTCAATGGCGCGGTCTATTTCAGTTCCTCAATATAGCAACACACCAACAATGTGCCTTAACACACCTCCCTTATAGACCAGCACACACATGAGTCCACAGAGTGGCATAAATGGATTTGCTATTTAAATGACTGTTGCGCTGGTCTGAAAATAGCAACAAATCACGCCAAACACGTCTTGCACCTTGTATGATAGGGCCCTCCATGTTATGTTCATGTACAGTTGAAGTCAGATTTTTTTAGCCTTCCTGTATATATATTTTTTCCAATTTCTGTTTAATGGAGAGAAGATTTTTCAACATATTTTTAATAACTCATTTCTAATTGATTTCTTTTATTTTTGCCATGATGACAGCACATAATATTTGACTAGATATTCTTCAAGATAGTATTAAACTATTAAACTAGAATAGAATTAAACTTAAAGTGACATTTAACCAGGTTAATTAGGGTAAAGTTAGGGTAATTAGGCAAGTCATTGTATAACAGTGGTTTGTTCTGGAGACAATCCAAAACTAATATTGCTTAAGGGGTCACGAAACACCAAAACACATGTTTTGAGCTGTTGACAGGCATGTGTGTCCCACGCTGCTATAAACACTATGAGGACACATATATTTTACAAAAAAGTAAAGAAAATTGGTTGTTTTTGCGGTATTTCGAGCAAATTCATTCTTCTGGTTTGAAACTAATTTTTTTAAACCACGTCATGGCGATTAGATACTTGTGTGTATTCCAGCGTGGAGACTGGATGTCTGTACCGGCGAGTACATCATGACGTCTCTGAGTGCGCAGCATTAATTCATGAGAAAGACTTGGTTCAAACCAATCAGCGCGCTCTATTGTGTATGCGGTGCAACTTCATTAATATGCATGATAGCTTCGAAGACTGTTTACCTGTTACAGTGTTCAGACGGCAGAGAGACGCCACATTGTGTTGCCAAAACAAGTAGAAGAACAAGAATTTGGAGACACGAGTCGTCAGTGTTGCATTTATGTGCTGCGTTTATTAATGTGCTGCAACGAAGGTTTTGTTTTCATTTCCCCGCTATGAGAGTGCAGCTGGACTCATGTGTGGATTACAGTGCACGCGACACACCGCAGAAATGCGTTTGTAAGAAACATTTTTTACCCGAGAGCTTTTCGCATCTGGAAATGATGAAATCTGGATTTGCCGCTCGTCTCCTATTAAAAAAAGACACCGCTCCAGTTGGTGTTCATTGTCCTGTCGCTACAGATTTGGTAAGTGTGTGTGTGATCAGTGGTCTTTGTTTGTTCATTCAGATGGCAAAGTTACTTCGTATGGTCAGCAGTGCTCTTTCAGTGTTTAAAGACAGACCTTAGTCAAAATGATTTAGTTACTAAGTTTACAGTATGTTAATATCACTGCAATATTATAGTACAATATTATAGCCTGAAAGATCTGCTGTAAATGCTGCTCTCCGAATGTAAACACCACTATCAAACTATTACCGTCGTGTAGGATTTTCGCCGTCGTGTAGGATTTTCACTGCATTTTGTGACAGGATAGTCTATGCACACACGGCTTTCTGACCTCTCGAGTGCATCTAAGTTACTGAGAAATGCGTTTTTTTTTCTTCTCCAATTCGCCGTGGAGTTCTCCACTCTCCAGCAGTTCATCCTCGCATCCAATATCTCATTTGTCACGAGGAGCTAGCATATTCCTGAATGAAAGTGAAAGTGCCAAACTGCACTAAAGTCAACAAATTAAGAATTTGGCAAATATTTCGATTACTGATGTCCATGTAAACACAGTCACTGTCTTTCTCCCCTGTGTCTGTGTGTTTGTTTTGCCTCTGAAAATCAGCGCGTGCCCAAATGGAAACTCTCATTTTTATGCAAAATCACTCCCACCTAAACCGAGCGGGACACACCCACTTTCCTCACTTTTTCCAAACTAGAGGTGTGAAAACACCCTGCTGAGACAGGGGGGTTTCGTGACCCTTTAAGTGGGCTAATAATATTGATCTTAAAATTGGTTTAAAACATTTAAAAACTGCTTTTATTCTAGCCAAGATAAAACAAATAATCTTTCTCCAGAAGAAAAAATATTATAGGAAATACTGTGAAAAATTCCTGAATCTGTTCAACATAATTTGGGAAATATTTGAAAAATCACAATAATTTTGACTTCATCTGTAGGTAAACAAAGACAGGATTGTAGTATACTGGGGGAAAATCAGCCTTTAGTTCATCCCATATCTTGTCTCCTTGTCTTTACAAGACTTTAATTCAAACTCATTTACTTGTAAACGGTGTAATTATTGTTAACGGGAATCCAGACTCATATTTTCCCAAAGGCCTTTACTCTCAAACCCTCTCAGCATCTCTAATTCTGCTGGATTCCCGGCTGTTAGCTTGATTTGAGATGTTCTTATGTCAGAAAGAGCTTATCCTGGACACATTTAATGTCCGTAATGCCTTTAATTTGAGAGTGAGAAAGCCTTCAGAGGGAAATCATGAATGGGAAGTGATGACGCATAATTCAGCTTCAGTTATGACATCATCACTTCCTCTGCACCAATCAGAGAGCAGTATGTGCATTATATGACTATAAGAGATTGATTAGATTCACTTAGAGGTGTAACAGAGGATTGGAGATTTGAAAAGAGGGTTTGTGACCATTTAGCAACAGTCAGACCATCCACAGCATGACTTCAGCGTGATAAACAGAGCGTCTTGTTTGGTTTTTCAGTCTAATTGTCCAAATGTCACAGTTTGTCTGATCAGATGCCATGCTTTAGACTTGTTTTAGCACTGTGAATATGACATATTAAAAATAGAGCTCAGAGAATCAAATTTCAATTCCCCTACAGCGCATGTGTTTGGACTGTGGGGGAAACCGGAGCACCTGGAGGAAACCCACACTAACATGGGGAGAACATGCAAACTCCACTCAGAAATGCCAACTGACCCAGCCGGGGCTCGAACCAGTGACCTTTTTACTGTGAGGCAATTGTGCTACCCACTGTGCCACCGTGCTGCCCTCTATATATATATATATTAATTAGTGCTGGGCAATGTACTAATGTAATGTATTAATTTTTAATAATCACATTCAAAATAAAAATTGGTTTTGACAACTGAAGTGTGTAATGTGTATATTTATGATATAATACATAAATATACACAGGCATGCAGATTTTTGAGAAAATGTTTATTTATATTTAGATATAAAATAGATATGTGTTTATGATACAGATTATGCATAAATTTAAATATCTTTGTAACAAAACTGTTTTGTTTCTATGACATATATAAGTGATTGACAGGTGGTCATTTGTGTGTAACTTTTCTTGATTTATTTATGATTTGGTTATGAGTAAAACAAAGACCATGCGGGTGAGGTAGTTGAAACGATAGGCTACAAACAATTAATTTGTTATGAATTTAATTAATTATTCATAAATAATTAATTCACCGCCGCCTACGTCGATGACATCGTCAATAGCGATGTTTCACATTAGACATCCTACGATTCCAAATTGGTCAACACTGCCCAACTCTAGCGTTAACCGATCAGGATCTTGGTCTAGTATGGGCGAGATTATGACGTAGTGCCTGTTGTTGGTGTCCCAGGGGAAATCCTCCTGCTGACACTGGACAACAGCTCACCAAACTGGACTCGGCTCAAGCTGCGGTCACACTAGGCTTTGAGCATGTGAAATTCTGTCGTACGGCACTGCGAAAGGAGCAAATTAAACAAGATGATTAGACGTTAAAAAAGCAAGCGATTGGTCAATATTTTACGCTTCTGTCTAGAGAGGTCGTGTTTTGATCTTCTATTGGTCTCACACAATCACGTAATGCCATTTCGCAGGTCAGAGTTCACCAAGCTTGAACTTTGCAACGCAGTAAAATGCGAACCTTGTCGCATGAGCATGCGTTTCCGGTCTGCTGCATTCACATGTGTATAAATGGAAGTCTATGAGGCGAAAAGTGCAGTGTGACCGCGGTTTCAAAAACCTCCATCATCCAGGTACAGTTTCTAGAGGAGTTGATGAACTCACAGAGCTGCGTGCACCTCTGAAAGGATCTAGTGGAAGCCCTGCCCGTAACACGAATCCGCGTCTATTGTGAAGTGATTTTGACGCACGAATGAAGTGATTAAGCTTAAAAGGTTCACTCATCTATTTACATGCAAATATCGCGATTTATTCACGCATGCCACATCACTACATAGATTTTTGCATAATAGATCCCCTTTAATGCATAGCTTTGCTTTTTGTCCAGTGTGAAACCCACTTTATATTGTGTCTAAATCATACAGTGAAGATCATTGATTTTAAATGAATCAGATCTTAAACGACAGCACTTTAGCTGTCTTATACAAATTAAAAGTCCCCGTGCATATGCACCATTGTCCAGAATGTTCTCCTGTCTGAGGAGCAGCACCACTGATTAAGTTAATGAAGCAGAGACATTGTGTCCTGAGCAAATACTAATGAAGGAGACACGGAAACAATCGAGTTAAGTTGGACTGCACTCTCTGTTTAAATGTCAAAGGTCTCCGCTGTTCTCCGCTGATTGAGTTTGTTTTTAAGGTCGCCTGCTTTGACCCTTCAATCATTTAAAGCTCATTTTCCTGTTGACCAAAAATCAGACTCAAACCTGCTGATCGGCTGTTTGTAATGCTTCTTACTGCCTCTGTTATATTGATTTTAAAAAAACAATGCAAATGAATACAGGCATGTGCTCTCTGAATGATCTCTCCAGTGATTGGTTGATGATGTAAGAGGGGCGGGGCTTACCACAGTGGGTAAATTTAACTAAAGTTAGCAACTAAATTTTGGAGTGTGTGTGTTTTACAGATGGAGGAGTCTAGTGTGTGTGTTTTACAGATGCAGGAGTCTAATGTGTGTGTTTTACAGATGCAGGAGTCTAATGTGTGTGTTTTACAGATGCAGGAGTCTAGTGTGTGTGTGTGTTGTTTTCTTGTTTCAGGTCAGCACAGGGTGTGTCTGTGTGTAACATCGACCTCTGAGGGTGTTTCACAGCACAGATAACCTTTCCAGCGCTCACAGATACAGATGTCGCGCAGAGATCCTACTGAGGGCACGTTTGTGTGTGTTTGTTTGCGTGTGTGTGTGTATGTGTTTTTGTGTGTGTGTGTGCACGCTTCTGAGACTGCATTCATCTTTCTCTGCTCAACAGTTTAAGAATGTTGTATTTTAATGCAACACACTCTGTTACTGTATGTGCTGTGTATATACACTCACCGGCCACTTTATTAGGTACACCTTACTAGTACTGTGTTGGACCCCGCTTTTGCCTTCAGAGCTGCCTTAATCCTTCGTGGCATAGATTCAACAAGGTACTGTAAATATTCCTCAGAGATTTTGCTCCATATTGACATGATAGCATCACACAGTTGCTGCAGATTTGTCGGCTGCACATCCATGATGCCAATCTCCCGTGCCACCACATCCCGAAGGTGCTCTATGGGATTGAGATCTGGTGACTGTGGAGGCCATTTGAGTACAGTGAACTCATTGTCATGTTCAGGAAACCAGTCTGAGATGATTCACGCTTTATGACATGGTGTCATGGTGTGTGTGTGTGTGTGTGTGTATATATATATATAGTAATATTAATTTATTAAGCATTAGAAAATAGATAGTTAATCATTTGTAAAGCATTAACTCTACATTAAAAACATTAGTAAGCAGTTTAAAAATACAGCTACAAGTGCTGTATTCTTGACGTGTAAGTGCATATGTAATGTGCTTAATGATTGTTTTTAAAGGGCCATGAAACCCCCCTGTCTCAGCAGGGTGTTTTCACACCTCTAGTTTGAAAAAAGTCAGTAAAGTGGGCGTGTCCAGCTCTGGGAGTGTGGGAGTGTCGGGGGAGGGAAAGAGGGTAAGATTTGAAAAGAAGGGCGTTTCCATTTGGCCAAATGCTGATCACAGGCAAAACAAACACACAGAGGCTGATTTGATACCGCACGGCGAATGGGAGAAAAAATCCTCCGCATTTCTCTGTAACTTATGTACTCGGTAGGTAGCGTCAGAAAGCCGTGTGTGTATAGACTATCCTGTCACAAAATGCGGCGAAAATCCTGCACGACGGGAATAGTTTGTGTTTACATGTTTACACTCAGAGAGCAGCATTTACAGCGGATCTTTCAGTCTATAATATTGTACTGTAATATTGCAGTGATATTAACATACTGTAAACTTAGTAACTCAATCATTTTGACTGAGGTATGTCTTTAAAAACTGAAAGAGCACTGCTGACCACGAACTAACTTTGCAATATGGGTTAAACAAAGAACACTGCACACACTTACCTAATCTGTAGCGACAGGACAATCAAACTGGAGCTGTGTCTTTTTATTAAAAGGAGACGAGCGGCAAATCCGGATTTCATCATTTTCAGATGCGAAAAGCTCTCGGGTAAAAATGTTCCTTACAAACGCATTTCTGTTGCGTGTCGCGTGCACTATAATCTACACGTGAGTCCAGCTGCTCTCTCATAGAGGGAAAATGAAAAAAAAACCTTGTTGCAGCACACTAATAATTGTTCTTTCACTTGTTTTAGCAACACAACGTGGCGTCTCTCTGCCGTACAGTGTAAACAGTCTCCGGAGCTATCATGCATATTAATGAAGTTTCGCGTCATACACAATAGAGCGCGCTGATTGGTTTGAAGCACGTCTTTGTCATGAATTAATGCCGCACACTCAGATACGTCACAATGTTCTCGAAAAGACAGACAGCCACTCTCCTGGCTGGATTTACACCTATGTATCTCATGGCCGTGACGTAGCTTCAAAAATTCGTTTCAAACCGGAAGAACGAATTTGCTCAAAATAACGCAAAAACAACCAATTTTCACTTTTTAGTGCGATATATGTGTCCTAATAGTGTTTATAGCAGCGTGGGACACAGATATGACTGTCAACAGCTCAAAAAAAGTGTTTTGGTGTTTCATGACCCTTTAATACGTAGTTAATGATTCATTTTTTATTACTAAATTAAGTATTTCATTATGTGCAAACTTATATTTAAGAGTAATTGGTGGTTTTTAGGATCATTCAGAGTAATCATGACCAGGGCTTTACATTAACACCCACCAACCCGCCAAATGCGGGTAGATTTCCCCTGTGGCGGGTTAGACAAACACCACCACTAGCCACTTTGGCTGGTTTAAAATACTTTTTAAATTGTAGTTTTCTTAAAAGCAGGGTTCGACAATAAATTTGGCCCAATATGCGTCCAAAGGTGATCTTAGAATCGAGAAACAGCAAGACTGACAAAACTAACTAATGTTTGCGGTAGCAGAAGAAAGCAGGTAAATACCGAATGAGAGGATGATCACTCGCGTGCACAGGTGATGTGATGCGCGCGACTGTTTAAATAGCATGCGCGCTCTCATTTCCTTGCGTGAAATAACCGTGCCTAGAAATGCAACTGGTGTGATCGGTTCTCTTTCAAATAAACTAGACAAAAAGCAGTGTTTCCTCTAGGATTTTTTCCAGCTGTGGCGGCAGGACTTTTTTTTTTACACAGATCTGCCAACTATTTCAAAGACAAATATTACACGCAGTATAACAAGTCGAGATAGCATTCATGTAATACGAGCATGCGAATCTCTTTGCTTGTGCGCCGATTTCCTCTGTTCGTGCACAGAACTTCTTGCACGCACTCAAATTTACACGCTCAAGTGCAGATCTTCTTGTGCGCTCTCCAGTAAGCGCTGCTGAAGCGCGATTTAGTGTGTTTTTGTGCGTTTTCCGACATTAACGCGTCCTGAAGTAAAGTGAAACGGCATTAAACTCCAGCAAGATGAAGTCATTGTATGCAGAGCCATTGACCTTTATCAATAAAGTATACTTATGGAAACTGTGTTCATCTTAACTGAAAGCTACGCGGTGTTTGCTAGACTTACGCACCTGTCAGTCAGTCTGTCAGAGAGTCAGTCAGCATGTCACCTTGAACAAATAGCGCACAGCACTACTACGGTTACAGAAAAGTTTGCGCGGTTTACCTCTAATATGTTTTGGTGCGATTATAATCCGCTATAAAAAACACGACTAAATGTTTTAAATAAGAAGCTGTAATGTAGCCGTGGCGGGATGGATTTTG
Organism: Danio kyathit; assembly: GCA_903798195.1. Taxonomy (NCBI): domain Eukaryota; kingdom Metazoa; phylum Chordata; class Actinopteri; order Cypriniformes; family Danionidae; genus Danio; species Danio kyathit. The sequence continues at coordinate 3,011,524 of LR812539.1, forward strand.
GCGTGGCGGCCCGCCACGAATGAATGAATGTAGCGGAAACCTTGGTGATGCTCTTGCACTCATAGTTTTGCTGCTTTCAAGAGCTCCAGATTTGTCTTTTTGTAAGCAGCATCGATTACTTTCGCTTTAACCATTATTTGATCAGATTATTAATTGGCCTAGCGTTAACCTTGTGTGATCATCCTTTCATTATCATACCTGTAAGCTTTCTTTTGCTTACAGGTATTTTTGGTAATGTGGTTTATCATTTTTTACAATAACATTGCTTTAATATGAGATTAACTCCCCATTTATGAGTAGTTACCTGTTGATCTGGGAGCCAGGATACATTACTGTGCATCATTTTAGATGCACTACAGCAGTTCTTTTTTAAATGTCAATTGTTTTGGGGGTTTTTTAAGAAATGTTTTGTTAAATAAATAGTACGCAGCTATATTTCATTTGTTTTGACACATTTAAAATTTGTGGATACTAAATAATAAGTTATTTATGTTTGGTGTGGTCAGAGATAAATTTGGTAAATCCTTAATTTGAGCTCTGAAAAGTGATGTGAAATAAAAACTGATTGTAATACAACACTATGAAACCATGGCCCATTTGCTCATACACAATACACAAAAAGTTTAAATTATTGAGGAGGCATGTGGACATAACACAAAATCTAAATCAAGTCATTTTAGCTTGTCAAAGTCAAATTTATGCATATAAAATATATTTTCCGGCAACGCAGTGGCGCAGTAGGTAGTGCTGTTGCCTCACAGCAAGAACGTCGCTGGGTCGAACCTCGGCTGGGCTGGGTCAGTTGGCGTTTCTGTGTGGAGTTTGCATGTTCTCCCTGCGTTCGCGTGGGATTCCTCCGGGTGCTCCGGTTTCCCCCACAGTCCAAAGACATGCAGTACAGGTGAATTGGGTAAGCTAAATTGTCCGTAGTGTATGAGTGTGAATGTGTGTGTGGAAGTTCCCAGAGATGGGTTGCGGCTGGAAGGGCATCCACTGCGTAAAATCGTGCTGGATAAGTTGGTGGTTCATTCCACTGTGACGACCCCGCAAGGGACAAAGCCGACAAGAAAATGAATGAATGAATGAATGAAAATATATTTTCCCAACAACAAAATTGTGGCTAGTGAAAATGGCGAGTGGCTAGTAATGTTGGAAATCTACTAGCCACAGTGGCTGGTGATCAATAAAGTTAATGTCAAGCCCTGATCATGACATATGCTGAGCTTGACTATTGCTAATGCACACATTGCTGCATTGATGCTGAAACCATATGTTGTGCAGCTCCAGCATGTGTGTGTCTAATCTAATGAACTCATTGTGTTGGGAATGAAGGAGCCTGAAGTCACACAGAAATCACATTAGATTGACTATTTCTTAACCGATATGTCATTGTTGGGTTTTTTAGGGTCAGCGCAGGATTATTTGATTAACCCTGAAAAGCATGGCATGCAAAACAATAGTCAGAAGAATCTAATTTATTGACTTAGTACAGCTTAATGACCTTTCATGCAAAATGTTTTTATTGAGTGCGTCCTGTTTGGTGCATCAGCCTTTTGTGTTTGACATATACAGTAGAGGGAAAAAGGAGATTAAAATGTATATAAATGTGATATCTAGGTCTAAAGATAGAAAGGTCGTTTAATATTTGTGCATAAAATGTTTATATACTAGTGTTTTCTGCACTAACATTTGATGAATTTATGTTAGTAACAAAATTTGAAAAGATGCGTATCATATATTTGAATGTAAATGAATAATTATGTACCCTTTCCTCCCTTTTTTCTCATTTAATCCTTCTTGTTAGGGAATGTGAAGTGCTTTTGTTGTAAACTGAAACCGTACATGCTGGTTCTTGTTAAAAATTTAGAAATAAATAAAAGCAACTTATTTGATATGCAGTAAAGGGGTATTTAACCCAAAAATGAATATTCTGTCATCACTTGTCATCACGAACTTGTTAGAGTTTCTTTTTTATATATTGAAAACTTATAACTATTGTCTTCCATAGTATTTTGTGTTCCTACTGTTGGTGACGGTGGTTATCAGTTTCCAACATTCTTTAAAATATCTTCTTTTGCGTTTAACAGGAAAAAGACCACTTGAGGATGAGTAAATTGTGATCAGATATTTTTTTTTCAGGTGAACTGTCCCTTTAAGGGCTCAATTATATAATATCACCGCTTAGGATCAGAGACAGGATCGGTTCTGGAAATCAACTCTTCTCAAAAGTGTTTACATGTTTTTCGAGGCCTGATGATCAGATTTTATATTTGTGATTTTAAAAATTATTTACAGATAATCAAGTAATCCTTAAGTGTTTAGCAATATAGTAACTATCCATTTTGATATATTGCTGACAATATAAAAAGTAATCCTTATTTTTACTTCATTAAACCTCAGTAAGGGTTTTATAGTGAAGAGACACATGAAAAATGAACAAAATTTATGAAAACATATTTAAATGATTTGGTAAGTAAATGAAATATACACTACCTGACAAAAGTCTTGTCGTGGATTCCAGTTGTAAGAGCAACAAATAATAACTTGACTTTCTAGTTGATCATTTGGAAAAGTGGCAGAAGTCCAATGGATGATCTGTTGAACTGCATCCCAATCATCACCAATACTGCAGAAGACCTACTGGAACCAGCATGGAGCCAAGATTCTCACAGAAATCAGTCAAGTTTGGTGAAGGAGAAATCATGGTTTGGGGTCACATTCAGTATGGGGGCGTGCGAGAGATCTGCAGAGTGGATGATCAACATCAACAGCCTGAGGTATCAAGACATTTGTGCTGCCCATTACATTACAAACCACAGGAGAGAGACAATTCTCCAGCAGGATAGCGCTCCTTCTCATACTTCAGCCTCCACATCAAAGCTCCTGAAAGCAAAGAAGGTCAAGGTGCTCCAGGATTGGCCAGCCCAGTCACCAGAGATAAACATTATTGAGCATGTCTGGAGTAAGTTGATGGAGGTGTTGAAGATGAATCCAAAGGATCTTGATGAACTCTGGGAGTCCTGCAAGAACGCTTTCTTTGCCATTCCAGATGACTTTATTAATCAGTGATTTGAGTCATTCAGAGATGTATGATGCAGTCCTCCAAGCTCATGATGGAGTCAGACACAATATTCATTCTGATTCCACTGCAGCATGACTTTATATTCTATACTGGACATTATTGAAGGTTCAGTGATGAGACTTTAGTCTAAACAGAGTCAGACCTTACTGTCCTAATGAAATCATTCAAAATCAAGACATGATCATATTTTATTGTGCTCAAATAAGCATCTGGAGGCCTTTGCCTTTCATGTAAGCCACTTCTGATACCAAATCATCAACTAGAATTTGTTGTTCATAAAACTTAGATAGGTGACAAGACTTTTGTCAGGTAGTGTATGACAATATTCAATATATTGTGATAATGAACATACGCAATCTTAATATCAGGACACTTTAAAACAGCACAAATGTATTTATTATTTAAACTTTTCGAGTGTTTTTCAAGAATTTTTAGATTGTATTTGCAGTGTTGTTGTTATACTGTTGATAACAGTATAATAATACTGTACTGTACATTAACACTGTGCAGTAAGACTCTAATAGTTAACAGTAGTTAATTAAACTAAACTCGCCATAAACACTACAAAAGCTTTTATTAATCTTCACTGATCTTAATTTCTTAGTTGATGCATAAAAATGTTAAAATCATAGCTATAATCTGATTAAAAGTCATAATCTTTTATTAAATGATTATGTGAGTTATAACTAGGCCCACACGGAATCTGCGCGCAGAATTCCGCAGATTTTCCGCCGAATTCCGCAGATTTTCCACAGAATTTCGCAGATTTTCCACAGAATGCCGCAGATTTTCCACAGAATTCCGCAGATTTTCCATCGAATTCCGCAGATTTTCCACAGAATGCCGCAGATTTTCCACAGAATTACGCAGATTTTCCATCGAATTCCGCAGATTTTCCACAGAATTACGCAGATTTTCCATCGAATTCTGCAGATTTTCCGCCGAATTCCGCAGATTTTCCACAGAATTTCGCAGATTTTCCACAGAATGCCGCAGATTTTCCACAGAATTCCGCAGATTTTCCATCGAATTCCGCAGATTTTCCACAGAATGCCGCAGATTTTCCACAGAATTACGCAGATTTTCCATCGAATTCCGCAGATTTTCCACAGAATTACGCAGATTTTCCATCGAATTCTGCAGATTTTCCGCCGAATTCCGCAGATTTTCCACAGAATGCCGCAGATTTTCCACAGAATTACGCAGATTTTCCATCGAATTCCGCAGATTTTCCACAGAATTACGCAGATTTTCCATCGAATTCCGCAGATTTTCCGCCGAATACCGCAGATTTTCCACAGAATTATGCAGATTTTCCATCGAACTCCGCAGATTTTCCGCCGAATTCCGCAGATTTTCCGCCGAATTCCGCAGATTTTCCACAGAATTCCGCAGATTTTCCGCCGAATTCCGCAGATTTTCCACAGAATTCCGCAGATTTTCCGCCGAATTCCGCAGATTTTCCACAGAATTCCGCAGATTTTCCGCCGAATTCCGCAGATTTTCCACAGAATTCCGCAGATTTTCCGCCGAATTTCGCAGATTTTCCGCCGAATTCCGCAGATTTTCCGCCGAATTCCGCAGATTTTCCGCCGAATTACGCAGATTTTCCACAGAATTACGCAGATTTTCCATCGAATTCCGCAGATTTTCCACAGAATTACGCAGATTTTCCATCGAATTCTGCAGATTTTCCGCCGAATTCCGCAGATTTTCCACAGAATGCCGCAGATTTTCCACAGAATTACGCAGATTTTCCATCGAATTCCGCAGATTTTCCACAGAATTACGCAGATTTTCCGCCGAATTCCGCAGATTTTCCACAGAATTCCGCAGATTTTCCGCCGAATTCCGCAGATTTTCCACAGAATTCCGCAGATTTTCCGCCGAATTCCGCAGATTTTCCACAGAATTCCGCAGATTTTCCGCCGAATTTCGCAGATTTTCCGCCGAATTCCGCAGACTTTCCGCCGAATTCCGCAGATTTTCCGCCGAATTACGCAGATTTTCCACAGAATTACGCAGATTTTCCATCGAATTCCGCAGATTTTCCGCCGAATTCCGCAGATTTTCCACAGAATTTCGCAGATTTTCCATCGAATTGCGCAGATTTTTCGCCGAATTCCGCAGATATTCCGCAGATTTTCCACAGAATTCCGCAGATTTTCCGCCGAATTGCGCAGATTTTCCACAGAATTACGCAGATTTTCCGCAGATTTTTAGCCCATCATTAATTCAGTTTATTTACTTGAGTAAATGTGTGTAAATCTAAATTTATTCAGTTTATTTAATTAATTACAGTAATATTATTGACTAATATGGAAATGTTCATCTGATTTATGTACAATGCAGTTTGTACAGTAATATTTTCTGTCTTTTAGTAGATATATTATATGAGAGACTTGCTTTGTTTACTAAATAAGTGGATCTAATTGGATTTGCATTTTAAACATTAAATAGAAGTTAAAAAGATATTATTCTTTATTTTTACATATTAAGGTTTTAGTTATGAGACTCCCAAAATAATTCTGCAGAAATCCGCAGATTTTTACCAAAATTCTGCGCAGAAATAGCAAAAACGTCCGCAGATTCCATCTTGCCCTAGTGATAACTAATAAAATGCAGTGTATTTTTAACTATTAACATAGTGACTGTAATAAATCGTTTTCTCACTGCTGATTTTAACGCATTACCTAATATTTACTAATGGGACTTAATTGTAAAGTGTTACCTATTGTGCTTTATAATCGGTTTGCAATTTATTAGGTTGAAATATTTATTTACTCTGCGCATGCATGTGTAATACACAAAGCATTTTTGCTAGTAGATCTGTTTGCAGTTTAGATCAATATGGTGAAAATCGAATTCAGTCATAAGCCTAAAATAAAGCGCAGAACATCTGTACCGTTTAATTTAAAATATGGATAAAAGGTAGTGTTTTTGTGTGTGTGTGTGTGTGTGTGTGTGTGTGTGTGTGTGTGTGTGTGTGTGTGTGTGTGTGTGGTGTGTGTGTGTGTGTGTGAGATTGTGTAGTTGTGATAAAAATATATGTACATACATGGGCGGCACAATGGCTCAGTGGTTAGGACTGTGATCTCGCAGCAAGAAGGTCCCTGGTTCGAGTCCTTGCTGGGTCAGTTGTCGTTTCTGTGTGGAGCTTGCATGTTCTCCCCGTGTTGGTGTGGGTTTCCTCCGGATGCTCCGGTTTCCCCGCCAGTCCAAACACATGCGCTATAGGGGAATTGATCAACTAAATTGGATGTAGTGTATTAGTGTGTGTGTGAATGAGTGTGTATGGGTGTTTCCCAGTACTGGGTTGCGGCTGGAAAGGCATCTGCTGTGTAAAACATATGCTAGAATAGTTGGCGGTTCATTTTTTGGTGGTGACTCCTGATAAATAAGGGCCTTAGCCGAAGGAAAATGAATGTATATACATGACATTACATACATTAACATACGGATAACAGGTAGTGTTTTTGTATGTGTGTGAGAGATTGTGTGGTTTTGGGTGTATATGCTCACTCTGTGTGTGTTGTGATCTTTTCTTCTCCTCCTGATGTTTGTGACCTTTCTCTCGAATCAATATCTGATCCTATCCTCTCTTTAAATGCCTGAATAACAGACGTGTGACGTCTCCAGTTTGTCGTTCAACACTGTTTAACATAACCAACGACAGCTGTGCTTGAGGCTATTGAGGATAAAGTATTAATTAAGGTGCCATATAATTAAACCTGGATCAGACTTGGGTGCGTTTCCCAAACAACAACGTAACTCATGGCTGATCTATCATTGTATAATGCATCGTTTGGGAAATGAATGATGTAGTGACGTGTGTTTCCCAAAACTCGTAGTTTCTCTGTGGCAGATCCATCGTTTGAACCACGTTAGTTATAACGTAAAACGCCCATAATGATGCTCTAAACGGGGTGGAGGAACAACTTCTGTAGAGAAGAACTCCATCATTTCTTTGTGCAAATTATATTGTTTTTACACGCATTTAAAATAATCCAATATTAGTTTTGGTAAAAACATGCACTCGCTCTCCATATTAAATGAAATATATGTAAATGGCACATATAGAGCCTGTGTTTCCTTTACAGATATTATTGAGAACATCACATATACTATTCTAAATTAACATAAAATCACTTACAAAAGCTAACACATATTCTAATGTCATATATAAATCATATAAATAAATAAATAATGAGGCTATTTATTAAGAAATTTAATATTTATTTTTTAATAATATTAAAATAATATTTAATAATATTATTTATATTAATTAATTTAATATTTATTATTTATTAGGAAATGAAAAAAAATCTACTTTAATAATGATATTAATAATAATAATGATGACGATGATTATTATAATTTTTATTATTATTATTATTAATTATTATTATTATTATTAATTACTATTATTATTATTATTTATTATTACTTTTTATTGTTATTATTAATTATTATTATTATTATTATTATTAAGTAGGATATTGTTTATTTATTGTTTTGTATTTTTTGAAAAGTCTACGTTTACAATTTGACACATGTAAACCACTGCAGAAGTGTTCTAAACAGCAGCCTTATGTCATATACAGTACAGATACTTAATAAATAACCTACTATAAATTAAAAGCATTAACGTATGCTATGTTTCTTTGTTTTCACAAGCTTTGGAGACCTAACATAAATTCCGCTTTTAAATAACAGGTCACCTATAGCTTTCGTCATGAGCCACGGCTGTGTTCAAATTGACATCAATGTTTTTAAAGTGCACTGCGCAGGGAGCGCAGTTGTAAACATGAAGATCGCCAAAACTGAACTGTAAAAATACTTTGAAAGCAAATTACACCTAAGAGAGATGACTTTAATGCTGTTTTTAATCATTCCAAGTTTAAATGTTAGAATGTTCTAAATGAATAGGGCATAGGGGGGATAAGTGGGAATAGAACACAGCCAGGAACTATGTTTCTAACTACAGCTCCACAGGTGTAGTCGCAAGCGTTCAAGTTTGCGACTCAGTTTGTGAATGTTTGTTGGAACGACGGATTTGGGAAACGCCAAATCAACAAACTGTGTTTGTAACGACGGAACTTGCGACCTTAGTTGGCTAACGATGGTTTGCGAAGAAGAGGATGCGTGAGAGGAATTTGAGAATACACAGCACCCTCTGGTGGATTTGCAAAAACAAAAACTGCGACCAGACGTACCTCTGGTCACGTATTTCTCTGTCCCCAGAAATGTAGACAGGGATACATATACATATAAATAGACTTAATGATGGGCTAAAAATCTGTGAATTTCTGCACACACAGATTCCGTGTGGGGCTAGTTATTAGTAACTAATAAAGTTATGGTAATTAATAACCTTAACTTTTCTGAATTTGTCTATAATGCAATTATGTACACCTTTTTGTAAAGCTGCTTTAAATGAATAATTATTGTGCGCTACACAAATAAACTCGAATTTAAATTAATTGAATACCACAAAATATAGCAGAAGGAACAATTTACATCAAAGTCTTCAGAAATTACCTTTAATTGATGTTTTAGAAGGCGGCACGGTGGCTCAGTGGTTAGCACGGTGACCTCACACCAAGAAGGTTGCTGGTTTGAGTCCCAGCTGGGTCAGTTGGCATTTCTGTGTGCAGTTTGCATGTTCTCCCCGTGTTGGCGTGGGTTTCCTCCGGGTGCTCCGGTTTCCCCCAGTCCAAACACATGCACTGCCGTAATGTATGAGTGTGTGTGTGTGTGTGTGAATGAGTGTGTATGGGTGTTTCTCAGTACTGGGTTGCAACTGGAAGGGCATCCGCTGTGTAAAACATATGCTGGAATATTTGGTGGTTCATTCCACAGTGGCGACCCCTGATAAATAAAGGACTAAGCTGAAGGAAAATAAATAAATGAATGATGTGATTCCTGATGATGTCATGGCTGATGATGATGCGTGTGAGAGTCACATGTCCTCCATCATGTGCTCAGTGATGAATGAAGCTCTTTTTTTTCATGCGTGTCTGCAGTGAATGAGTGTGAACTCGTGTTGATGCTCATTCGCTTCGGGTTCTGGTGTGTTTATAGCAGCGTCTGTAACTGGCATGTATAAATGAGCTGATATGAGCGCTGTAGAAACGGCCCCGCGGCCCAACAGACCCCCAGACGCTCCTCTGTCACACTCACATATTGTTCAGCCTGTTTGGCACTGATGTGTGGAATTGATGCTCTTTTAAATAGCAAGCTGTAGTACCATTTTAGCTTGTCCTGATCAGGTTTTTTTGCCTTGAGTCCGAGTCATTTAATTTTAAATACCGATACAGAAATCCGATCCGATACTTCTATAATACAGAAAAAAGGATAAAGAAGAGTGAAGAAACAATTCAATTCATGTTTATTTACAGTATATAGCGCTTATAGATTGTGTCAAAGCAGCTTAACATAATTCTAGTAAAGTCCAGATTTCAGAATGTTCCTTATTTTAACATTCAACAACTGTGCTAACGAACAGAGCACTTCTGTGAGGAAGCTTCAACAATCAAGTAATAAATAACATCAATTCTTCACTTTTGGACTTTAGTGCAACAGTAAATATAAAACAAATCTAACCTACAAACAGCACCTCAATTTAAGATACCCGGCAGGCAATCCCAAATGTACATATCTCACAGTTTGCTATGGCAATGTTGTCGTCATCAACTTTATAATACAGTGTTTCCTCTAGGATTTTTTCCAGCTGTGGTGGCAGGTCTTTTTACACAGATCTGCCAACTACCTATAGTGCAGTACTACCAGTCGAGATCGCATTCATGTAATATGAGCATGCGAATCTCTTTTCTTGCATGCCGATTTCCTCTGTTCGTGCACAAAACGTCTTGCACGCCCTCAAATTTACACGCTCAAGTGCAGATCTTCTTGTGCGCTCTCAAATAAATGCTGCTGAAGTGCAATTTAGTGCGTTTTTGTGTGTTTTGCGACATTAATGCGTCCTGAAGTAAAGTGAAACGGCTATAAACTCCAGCAAGATAAAGTCATTGTATGCAGAGCCATAGACCTTTATCAATAAAGTATACTTATGGAAACTGTGTTCATCTTAACTGAAAGCTACGCCGTGTTTGCTGGCCTCACGCATCACGCACCTGTCAGTCAGTCAGTCAGTCAGCATGTCACCTTAGGGTGCTTTCACACTAGCACTTTTGGTCCGCACCCGGGTTCGTTTGACGTCATAGTACGGTACGTTTAGCTAGTGTGAACGTGTCTTCTGAACTCGGGTGCGCACCCGTGAACCGTACTCGAGTCCGCCTGAAAGAGGTGGTTTGGGGTACGGTTCATGCGAACTCTGGTACGGTTCACTTCTAGTATGAATGCAATCGTACCAAATAGCGGAAGTGAACCGCCAACTGTACAACAAACTATCGTTTTCATAACGTTCATTCGTGTGTGTGTGTGTGTGTGTGTGTATGTGCGCCACGTATTGTACCTTGGTGACAAGCGGGACTGAGCAAAGCACAGTGATACACAGTGATGTCTGCTTGTCTCCTCCAGAAACAGCTTCTGCAGACACTGTGTGATGTTCTGAATGTTTATAATATTTTTGCAGCAGACAGACCCGAGTCGCTTTCTGTATGTCCAAAACTAAAAGATTCAGTAAAAATCGACCGCAATGTGCGGAAGTCTCCATTTTGGCGCTTTGCTTTCGTGACTGTCACCTAGCAACAGCAGTAAACAAAACAGCAGCTCTATGACGCAAGCGTACCGGGGTTCAGAAGGAAAAAAGACAGTGTGAACACAAACCAACCGAGAAGGTGGCAAGGGGGGACAATCGAACTTGGGTACGGTCCAGGCAATTGAACCAAGTGTGAAAGCACCCTTAAAGGGTTGAACAAATAGCGCGCAGCACTACTACGGTCGCTGTTATAATTCACTCACCTTTTAATATGTTTTGGTGCGATTATAACCCGCTATAAAAAAAACACGACTAAATGTTTTGAATGATAAGCTGTAATGTAGCCGTGGCGGGATGAATTTTGGTGTGGCGCCCCCCCACAGAAGAATGAATGTAGCGGAAACCGTGTAATACCTCCAGACTGCTGACATACTCACGCTTTCCGCTTCAAGCTGCTTCTGTGTTCTGAGTTGAAGTCAGAATTATTAGCCCCCCTGTTTATTTTTCCCCCCAATTTCTGTTTAACAGAGAGCAGATTTCTTCAACACATTTCTAATCATAATAGTTTTAATAACTCATCTCTAATAGCTGATTTATTTTCTCTTTGTCATGATGACAGTAAATAATATTTGACTAGATATTCTTCAAGACACTTCTATACAGCTTAAAGTGACATTTAAGGCTTAACTTTCCCAAAACGACAGTCAGACAGTTGCAGCTCATCCAGAACGCTGCGGCCAGGATTCTGACCAGAACCAGGAAATCAGAGCACATCACACCTGTCCTCAGGTCTCTACACTGGTTCCCGGTTACATTCAGAATAGATTTTAAAGTACTACTACTTGTCTATAAATCACTAAATGGCCTAGGAGCTCAATACATTACAGATATGCTCACTGAATACAAACCTAATAGAACACTCAGATCTTTAGGATCATATAAACTAGAAACTCCAAGAGTTCAGTCAAAGCAGGGTGAATGGGCTTTCAGCTACTACGCCCCTCGCTGCTGGAATCAGCTTCCAGAAATGATCAGATGTGCTCCAACATTAGGCACATTCAAATCCAGACTGAAAACACATCTGTTTAGCTGTGCCTTTACTGAATGAGCACTGTGCTACGGCCGACAAATTGCACTATTATGTTTTTCTCTTCTTTTTCATTCTTTTACAACCTGTTTTAACATATTTTTATCTGTTTTTATTTTTTCTTATACTTGTCTCTTTTATTCCTGTTTATGTAAAGCACTTTGAATTGCCACTGTGTATGAAATGTGCTATAGAAATAAACTTGCCTTGCCTAACTAGGTAAATTAGGTTAACTAGGCAGGTTATTGTAATTAGGCAATGATGGTTTGTTCTGTAGTCTATCGAAAACAATATAGCTTAAATGGGCTTATAATATTGACCTTAAAATGGCTTTAAAACAATTAAAAACTGCTTTTATTCTAGCCAAAATAATAATATTAAAATAATAATAATATTAATGAGCTAAGTTTGCATGTTCTCCCCGTGTTGGTGTGGGTTTCCTCCGGGTGCTCCGGTTTCCCCCCACAGTCCAAACACATGCGCTATAGGGGAATTGAATAAGCTAAATTGTCCGTAGTGTATTAGTGTTTATGGGTGTTTCCCAGTGATGGGTTGCAGCTGGAAGGGCATCCGCTGTGTAAATCATATGCTGGATAAGTTGGCGGTTCATTCCACTGTGGTGACCCCTGATGAATAAAGGAACTAAGCCGAAAAGAAAATGAATGAATGAATAGTTTCTGTGCCTGATTGTCTTGGTCCTAACCTTCGACCACCACCCGTTTCAGCTGAAGTGGCTCGGGCATCTGTTTCTGATGCCTCCTGGACGCCTACCTAGGGAGGTGTTCTAGGCAGGTCCCATGAGGAGGAGGCCTCGGGGAAGACCCAGGACACGCTGGAGGGACTATGTCTCTCGGCTGGCCTGGGAACGCCTCTGGATCCCCCCAGAGGAGCTGGAGGAAGTGTCTGGGGAGAGGGAAGTATGGGGTTCTCTCCTGAGACTGCTGCCCCCTGCGACCCGACCCCGGAAAAGCAGATTAAAATTGAATGAAAATATAAATATATATATATTCCTCAAGTGCTTGTTTAATAGTTTTAATAACTGATTTCTTTTGTCTTTGCCATGATGACAGCACATAATATTTCGCTAGTTATTTTGCAAGATGCTAGTGTTCAGCTTAACGTGACATTTAAGGCTTACTGTGGGTTATTTGCATTCATTTATTATTTCCACAGTGTTTGCAGCAGCACTGACGGCAGGTTTAATATGCTCTGAGTGTTTTAGTATTGGTGTGTTTGGTTATTATTGCTCTCCTCATGCTGTGTGTGTGTGTGTTTGTGTGTGTGCAGGTTCAGCTCCAGCAGCACTATGACCGATGGAGATTACGATTATCTGATCAAACTCCTGGCTCTGGGGGACTCCGGGGTCGGCAAGACCACCTTCCTCTACCGATACACAGATAACAAGTTCAACCCCAAATTCATCACCACTGTGGGCATCGACTTCAGGGAAAAGAGAGTGGTGAGTGTGTGCAGGTGATAATGTCGTGTCAGTCCTCCGTCGGCTGGTCATGTGAGTGTGTGTGCGCTTATGTGAGCGAGTGTGTGTGTATGTACCATTAGAGGCTGGTTATATTCACACACTGCTGCCACACAATTGAGTTTAAACCCCTTATAAAAGTGATTTCTACATAATATCTCCCCTTTAAGTTCGTGACTCACAGAAAAGTGTTGTGTTTTCGCCCACTGAAGTAGACTGTGCTCATCTGGAGAGATCGATAATGAGAAAGAGCAGATTAATCCTCTTCATCATCATATAAATGCTTCACTTCAGGAGTTTTGGTGACCGTCTTCAGTCTTTCAGAGACTCTTGAAATGTCACAGATGAACGGAGAGATGAAAGCATCAATCCCAGCATGCATTGCAGCTCACAGATCAATAACAGTCCAGCCGTCATGTGTTTTCTCTCAGATCCGCAGCTTCTGACCATAAAAGTGTTCATATTTATGGCTGAGGATGAATTATTCATGGGGTGACATTAGGCTTGTGATGATGCACAGTCGTGGTTGTATTACTTGATGTATTTACTAACATGAATAAACAATGAACAATACATTTATTACAGTATTTGTTCATCTTAGTTTTGTTGGTTAATGGAAATTCAGTTGTTCATTGTTTCTTCACACTCTTGGCAAGCCTGAGTTTGGATTTTAATAAAGCATTAGTAAATGATGAACTATGATCAATAAATGCTGTAAAATAAAATTATTGATCATTATTAGTTCATTTTATACATTAACTAATGAAACTTTATTGTAAAGTGTGACCTATTATTATTATTATTATTATTATCATCATCATTATTATTATTATCATTATTATTATTATTATTATTATTATTATTATTATTATTATTATTATTATTATTTTAAATATATTATCTATTTATTTATTAAATATAATAATAATGATAATAATAATAATAATTATTATTATTAATGATATTATTGTTTATGTATTATTATTATTATTATTATTATTCAATAACGTATTATTTATTTAATAATAATAATAATTATTATTATTATTATTATTTATTACATTATTTTTTCATAATATTTATTAAAGTAATAATAATAAAAAATATTATTATTATTATTATCATTATTATTATTATTTACTAAATAATAGATGAATAAATAACAATGCTTTAATAAATAATACTAATAATAATTTTTTTCATGTAATATTATAATATTTATTTTTTATTAGTATAATGATAATAATAATACATATTATTATTATTATTTTAATAATGTATTATTTATTAGTAATAATAATACTAATAATTATTATTATTATTATTATTATTATGCTTATTATTAATTTAATAATGTAATATTTATTTTTCCAATTAATATAATTATAATTTTTATTATTATTATTATTATTATTATTAATATTATTATTCATTTAATAATGTATAATTTATTTAATAATAATAATAATAATTATTATTATTATTATTTATTAGATTATAATTTTTTCATATTTATTTATTTATTAAATAATAATAATAATAATAATTATTATTATTATTATTTAATAATAGATCAAATAAAAATACTTTAATAAATAATAATAATAATAATTATTATTATTACTCATTTAATAAAATATTTGTTTTTCTACTACTATTAGTATAATTATTATTATTATTTTTAATATTATTATTATTCATTTAATAACGTATTATTATTAGTATTATTATTATTTATTAGATTTCTTTTTCATATTTATTTTTTTATTAAATAATACCACTTCTACTACTAATAATAATAATTATTTTTATTTAATAATAGATTAAATAAAAATACTTTAATAAATAATAATTATAATTATTATTATTACTCATTTAATAAACTATTTGTTTTTCTACTACTATTAGTATAATAATAATTATTATTATTAATATTATTATTATTATTATTATTATTATTATTATTATTCATTTAATAATGTATTATTTATTTAATAATAATAATTATTATTATTATCATTATTATTGTTATTATTATTATTATTGTTGTTATTATTTGTTAAATTATTATTATTATTATTTCATAATATTTATTTATTTATTAAATCATAATAATTATAATGATTATTATTATTCATTTAATATTATAATATTTATTATTATTTATTATTTACTATTTAATAATAATAATAATAATTATTATTATTATTATTAAGTTAATTATTTAATAATATATTATTTTTTGTTAAATAATAATATAAATAATAATAATTATTATAATTATATTGTTGTTGTTGTTCATTTAATAATATACTAATAGAATAATTAATGTGAAAAGCGCTATATACATTTTTTATAGAATATCAGTTAATGCACTGTAAGTGATATGTACTAACAATCAACGACTTTATTTCCATTAAATAACATCAACAACGACGAATAAATACTGTAATAAAAGTGCTATCTTACTGTTATTATTAAAGGGCAATTTTTAAGGGGTTTTAAACACAGTTGTGTGAATATCTCCAGCCTCTAATGGTAAACATGAATTAATTGTATTTGTTATAATCAGACTTGATAAAAACAGAAACACTTTGATTGACATTCTCTCTTTGTACGTGTCATCAGAAGGGGAAAGCCCCGCCCACTAGTGCCCATCTCTCCCTCATTAGCATAAACAGCAGCCCTTAGTGAGAAGCAGCCGTTTGTCCATTAGCCATTAGAGTGTTTGAGCTGCTGAAGATAATGTCAGCATAGACTAAGAGGATTATAGATGTGGAGTTTTAGATGAAGCACAAATGAGCAGGGACAGGAGTCTCCATAGACTGACTGAAGCATGAAGCACACACTCACACTGAAGCACACATGCACACCTGACCAGCACTGAGAACACTAGTGCTGTTTTACATCTGCTGACACACAGGTGTTTGTAGCTCCGCCCTCTTCTGAAAAGAGCACAGTCTCATTTGAATTTAAAGCGACAGTCACCAAAACGCCACAGGGTCAGTTTCAGAAAGTTTAAAACATTATCTGTGTGCTATTTTGAGCTAAACCTTCACTACACACAGTTTAGAGACATCACTACTATCCATCTTGTAAAAAGGGGCATAATAGGACTCCTTTAAATGATGTGTGTATGATATTAGTCTCTTCTATTTCTTTAGGTTTATACGACTAACAGCCCCAATGGGACGACGGGGAAAACCTTTAAGGTTCACCTGCAGCTGTGGGACACGGCAGGACAGGAGAGGTGTGTGTGATATATTCATATTCAGATTCATTATGGTGCTTCAGGATTGGCCAGCCCAGTCACCAGTTATGAACATTATTGAGCATGTCTGGAGTAAGATGAAGGATTGAAGATGAACCCAAAGAATCTTGATGAACTCTGGGAGTCCTGCAAGAACGCTTTCTTTGCCATTCCAGATGACTTTATTAATCAGTGATTTGAGTCATTCAGAGATGTATGATGCAGTCCTCCAAGCTCATGATGGAGTCAGACACAATATTCATTCTGTTTCCACTGCAGCATGACTTTATATTCTATACTGGACATTATTGAAGGTTCAGTGATGAGACTTTAGTCTAAGCAGAGTCAGACCTTACTGTCCTAATGAAATCATTCAACATCAAGGCATGATCATATTTTATTGTGCTCAAATAAGCAAAATCTAGATGCCTTTGCCTTTCATAGAGACACTTCTGATACCAAATCATCAACTAGAAGTCAACTTATTATTTATTGAGCCTAAAACTTGGATAGACGACAAATAACATTATCTAATGGACCATTATTTTACAGTGTTACCTCTACTTTTCCAATTCTTTATTTCTAGGTAAAGAGTTTTGTTTGTTTTTCAGCCACAGCTAAGCTGATTCTGGTTCTTGTGCACCAACAAGCGTGCAGATTATCATTTATAATGTCAATAAAAGTCTCACTTAAATAATGTAACATGAAGACATGTCCTTATGTGATTGGATTAAACCCAACACAGGCTCGTTGTTGATATGTACCCCTGTCTACATTTCTGGAGAGCACGAATTATGTAGCCAGAGGGACGTTTGGCTGCATTTTGTGTTTAAAATGAACGCTACGGGGCGGTATGGGGCCTCTGACGACTTCGTTTTAGTGCTACCAGCTGACCGCTTACCTCAGTGTGGACGACTTTTCCACTGTTACCAGTTTGTCCAGTGGCTTGGCGCGTACACTGGCGGACTTGGGACATGGAGTGGAGTTGACAGGGTGAAGAACGGTTCCAGAAACCAGCAAAAAATTAAATAATTGAATAAACAACAGGCTGTAATGATCCAGTGTGCAGGATCCTTACACTTTATGGTTTTTGCAACCAATAAAGTCACTTAATTGTACATATTTTTATACAGAAGGTCATGATTCGCACTCATTAAATAATTACTTTGTACTTTGTTGTACATTCTTTAGGTGATACAAAACACGTTTTGGCACAATGCCTTCCCACACCGAGTATCACCTCATGAATGTAAAATAAAAACTATACATAGTAATTATTTAATGAGTGCGAAACATGACCTTCTGAAATATTATTGACAAGATTAATGCACCAAAAAACGTTAAAAAAAAACACGGGCGCTCAGTGCAAACTTTATTACTCAGCGTAAATATTTTCATATAAAAATATTATTTCTTATATTTGAACAGTTCATAGATACAGGCAGTGCAGAATTATTAGGCAAATGAGTATTTTGAGCACATCATCCTCTTTATGCATGTTGTCTTACTCCAAGCTGTATAGGCTCGAAAGCCTACTACCAATTAAGCATATTAGGTGATGTGCATCTCTGTAATGAGAAGGGGTGTGGTCTAATGACATCAACACCCTATATCAGTTGTGCATAATTATTAGGCAACTTCCTTTCCTTTGGCAAAATGGGTCAAAAGAAGGACTTGACAGGCTCCGAAAAGTCAAAAATATTGAGATATCTTGCAGAGGGATGCAGCACTCTTAAAATTGCCAAGCTTCTGAAGCGCGATCATCGAACAATCAAGCGCTTCATTCAAAATAGTCAACAGGGTCGCAAGAAGCGTGTGGAAAAACCAAGGTGCAAAATAACTGCCCATGAACTGAGAAAAGTCAAGCGTGCAGCTGCCAAGATGCCACTTGCCACCAGTTTTGCCATATTTCAGAGCTGCAACATCACTGGAGTGCCCAAAAGCACAAGGTGTGCAATACTCAGAGACATGGCCAAGGTAAGAAAGGCTGAAAAAACCACCACCACTGAACAAGACACACAAGCTGAAACGTCAAGACTGGGCCAAGAAATATCTCAAGACTGATTTTTCTCAGGTTTTATGGACTGATGAAATGAGAGTGAGTCTTGATGGGCCCGTGGCTGGATCGGTAAAGGGCAGAGAGCTCCAGTCTGACTCAGACGCCAGCAAGGTGGAGGTGGAGTACTGGTTTGGGCTGGTATCGTCAAAGATGAGCTTGTGGGGCCTTTTCGGGTTGAGGATGGAGTCAAGCTCAACTCCCAGTCCTACTGCCAGTTTCTGGAAGACACCTTCAAGCAGTGGTACAGGAAGAAGTCTGCATCCTTCAAGAAAAACATGATTTTCATGCAGGACAATGCTCCATCACACGCGTCCAAGTACTCCACAGCGTGGCTGGCAAGAAAGGGGCTAAAAGAAGAAAAACTCATGACATGGCCTCCTTGTTCACCTGAGCTGAACCCCATAGAGAACCAGTGGTCCATCATCAAATGTGAGATTTACAAGGAGGGAAAACAGTACACCTCTCTGAACAGTGTCTGGGAGGCTGTGGTTGCTGCTGCACGCAATGTTGATGGTGAACAGATCAAAACACTGACAGAATCCATGGATGGCAGGCTTTTGAGTGTCCTTGCAAAGAAAGGTGGCTTTATTGGTCACTGATTTGTTTTTGTTTTGTTTTTGAATGTCAGAAATGTATATTTGTAAATTTTGAGATGTTATATTGGTTTCACTGGTGAAAATAAATCATTGAAATGGGTATATTTGTTTTTTGTTAAGTTGCCTAATAATTCTGCACAGTAATAGTCACCTGCACACACAGATATCCTCCTAAAATAGCTCAAACTAAAAACAAACTAAAAACTACTTCAAAAATATTCAGCTTTGATATTAATGAGTTTTTTGGGTTCATTGAGAACATGGTTGTTGTTCAATAATAAAATCAATCCTCAAAAATACAACTTGCCTAATAATTCTGCGCTCCCTGTATATACACTGATATCGCATACGGACCCTGAGCATGCGTCAATAGCGCCGCCACATTTGTACAGTGCTCCCAGCAGAAATGTCATTCAACCGCACTAGTCAAGACCGTGAAGATGCTGGACTTTAGCGTTGTGTACAGGTGTAGTAACGAGCAAATAAAGAAAACAAAGCACAAAGGCAGAACATTTCATAGGGAAGATTTCGTGTTTTACGTTTTTATGTTATGAACTTTTGTACTAAACAAGTAACGTTATTGATGATAACACAGACACATTCACTATCAGGCAAAGTAGCACCAACTCACACTAAATACTCAGCTTATGCTGGTTTTGTTGAATAAAATAAGCAAACAATGTTAATGAAATATGACAACAAGATGCTGCGGTGCCAGAAACTTGTATTATTGTCAGCTAAGTGAAGGAGTCGTTCATAACGGAGATTCATTCACAAACGAATCGCTCCCTCTGTTAGAATGAAAGCAGGAGAGGGGGGGTGTTTCAGGACACGGATTAGACCAAATCTAACAGGAGGGAGGATAATACATTTCCATGCACACAAACACACACTCTTTGTCAGCAATGCCCGTGCGGTCAGTGATCCATCAATATAGAAAAGTGATATAAAATTATAATTTTCGTAATAAAAATAAATATTTGCATACTGAAAACTCCCAATCATAGATATATGTATATATGTGTACATATCTCTGGCTCTGGATGGCCACAGTCCTCCACTACAGCTTGGTCCTACATTCATTTCAAAGGAGCGCTACCCTGTACTAAAATGGCGGCTCTTTTGACACATTCCTTCCAATTGACAACAACAGGGCAGGCGACATCTAATGTAAATATCTATGTGAACAGTTAAAAACTTCAACAATGCACATATGGCACATAAATGAAGATGTATATCCACCTAACTTTTAATCATTTTTAATTGCTTCCTTTTTTCCCACTTATATACAGTGCTCAGCTTATATAAGTACACCCCTCACAAATCACTCATTAAAATATAAATAGGCAGCTATATAATATTATATTTGTGCATATACATTAGATTAGGCAGTACTGAAGCCAAATCTGGAGCTAATCTAACAAAATAACTTACAATAACTGTCCAAAAACTAGCACACGCAAAGTTAGATATGAGGGTGTTCGTAGGTGAAATCACGCGATGGCTTTTCTTTTTCTAGATTGTTTTTGAAAACACTATGCGTTGGGTTTAGGGAAGGGGGTGGGTGGGCCTGTCGGTCAGTCATTCAATTGACAGCAAGCAGGCCTGGGGTGCGTTTCCCAAAACCATCGTTAGCCAACTAAGGTCGCAAGTTCCGTCGTTACAAACATAGTTCTTTGATTTGCTGTTTCCCAAATCCATCGCTCCAACGAACATTCGCAAACTGCGTCGCAAACTTGAGCCCTTGAAACAACACCTCTGGAGCTGTAGTTAAAAGCATAGTTCCTGGCTGTGTTCTATTCCCACTTATCCCCCCTATGCCCTATTCATTTAGAACATTCTAACATTCAAAGTTGGAATTATTAATAATAGAAAAGCATTAAGTTAATCTCTCTTAGGTGTAATTTGCTTTCAAAGTATTTGTACAGTTCAGTTTTAGCGATCTTCATGTTTACAATTGTGCTCCCTTCACAGTGCACTTTGAAAACATTGATATCATTTTGAACACAGCCTCATGGCGAAAACTATAGGTAGCTTATATTTAAAACGGAAATTATGTTACGTCTCCAAAGCTTGTGAAAATAAAAAACATAGCATACGTTAATTATTTTATTTTATAGTGGGTTATTTATTAAGTATCTCTACTGTATATGACATGGGCCTGTTGGTTAGAACTTTCTGCTGTGGTTTACATGTGTCAAATTGTAATTTTTTTAAAATAAATAAACAATATCCTAAATAATAATCATCATCATCATCATCATTAATATTATTATTAAAGTAAATATATTTATAATAAATCGCCTCATTATTTATTTATTTATATGATTTATATATGATATTAGAATAGTGTTCGCTTTTGTAAGTGATTTTATGTTTTAGAATAGAATATGTAATGTTCAACTTCTCAATAATATTAGTAAAGCAAACATTGGCCCTATATGTGCCATTTACATTTATTTTATTTAATATGGAAAGCGAGTGCATGTTTTTACCAAAACTAATATTGGATTTTATTTTAAATGCATGTTTGTGTAAAACAATATAATTTGCACAAAGAAATGATGGGGTTGTTCTCTAAAGAAGTTACTCCACCCCGTTTAGAGCATCATTATGGGCGTTTTACGTTATAACTAACGTGGTTCAAGCGATGGATCTGCGACAGAGAAACTAGGGGTTTTGGGAAACACTCGTCACTACATCGTTTTTTTGCCAAACGATGCATCGCACTATGATAGTTCAGCCGCGAGTTACGTTGTTGTTTGGGAAACGCACCCCTGGTCGGCTGAAGTGTATATTGCGCCCTCTGGTGGATTTACGCAAGAAGAGGATTAATTT
This sequence comes from Danio kyathit, assembly GCA_903798195.1. Taxonomy (NCBI): domain Eukaryota; kingdom Metazoa; phylum Chordata; class Actinopteri; order Cypriniformes; family Danionidae; genus Danio; species Danio kyathit. The sequence goes on from LR812539.1 coordinate 3,033,576, forward strand.
AAGATCATCAAAAAGTGTACACAGATTCGCAAAAACTGCGAGCAGATGTATCCTGGTTACGTATTTCGCTGTCGCTAGAAATGTAGAAAGGCTCCGCAATGAGCCTGGGTTGATTAATCCAGTCTGACTCCTGTGTGTTTATTTTAGATTCTCTTTTGTCGTGTTTTCCTGCAGGTTCAGGAGTTTGACCACTGCGTTTTTCAGAGATGCCATGGGCTTTCTGCTCATGTTTGATCTGACCAGCCAGCAGAGCTTCCTTAACGTCAGGAACTGGATGAGTGAGTCAATAAATAACAGCTTTAACCAGATTTAAGCCATGTCCAAACGTTCACGGATATTTTTATAAATGGAGTTTTCCGTGTTTTTGTTTTTAAAAAGATCTCTGTCCACTAGGGTTGCACCATATTGGGAAATCTGACAATGCAATATCTAGTTTTTCTGCAATATACAGTTGACGTCAGAATTATTCACCCTCCTGTGAATTTATTCTCCTTTAAATATTCCCCAAACTATGTTGAACAGATTCAGAAATTTTTCACAGTATTTCCTCTAATATTTTTTCTTCTGGAGAAAGTCTTATTTGTTTTATTTCGGCTAGAAAAAAAACAGTTTTTTAATTTATTAAAGCCATTTTAAGGTCAATATTATTAGCCCCCTTAATCAATATTTGTTTTGGATTGTCTCTAGAACAAACCACTGTTATACAATGACTTGCCTAATTACCCTAACTTTACCCTAATTCCCCTAGTTAAGCCTTTAAATGTCACTTTAAGCTGAATACTAGTGTCTTGAAGAATATCTAGTCTAATATTATGTGCTGTCATCATAGAAATGATCAAATAAATCAGTTATTAGAGATGAGTTATTAAAACTATTATGATTAGAAATGTGTTGAAGAAACTCTCTCCGTTAAACTGAAATTGGTAGACATATATATACAGAGGGCCGAATAATTCAGACTTCAACTGTATGTGTATCCATATGTATGTTTATATGTGAATATGTATGAGAGTGTGTGTCTGTGTGCATATGCATGTGTGTACGCGTATGCTTGGTCTCTGTGTGTGTATGTGCATATGTGTATGCGTGTGTATGCATGACTGTGTGTATGTACATGTATTTTAGTTTATACTTCAGTGTGTGTGTGTGTGTGTGTGTGTGTGTGTGTGTGTGTGTGCAGGTCAACTGCAGGCTAATGCGTATTGTGAGAACCCAGATATCGTGCTGGTGGGAAATAAAGCAGATCTGGCCGACCAGAGAGAAGTTCAGGAGAAACAAGCGAAAGAACTCGCAGACAAATACGGGTGAGTGGTTATTTATTACCACTTAATACTGTGAACTTCTGACTCTGTTAATCAACAAGCATATACACTCACCGGCCACTTTATTAGGTACACCTGTCCAACTGCTCATTAACGCAAACTCAATGCATTTAGGCATGTAGACATGGTCAAGACGATCTGCTGCAGTTCAAAGCGAGCATCAGAATGGGGAAGAAAGGGGATTTAAATTACTTTGAACGTGGCATGGTTGTTGGAGCCAGACGGGCTGGTCTGAGTATTTCAGAAACTGCTGATCTACTGGGATTTACACGCACAACCATCTTTAGGGTTTACAGAGAATGGTCCGAGGAGAGAAAATATCCAGTGAGCGGCAGTTCTGTGGGCACAAATGCCTTGTTGATGCCAGAGGTCAGAGGAGAATGGCCAGACTGGTTCCAGCTGATAGAAAGGCAACAGTAACTCAAATTAGCACTCGTTACAACCGAGGTCTGCAGAAGAGCATCTCTGAACACACAACACGTCCAACCTTGAGGCAGATGGGCTCCAGCAGCAGAAGACCACACCGGGTGCCGCTCCTGTCAGCTAAGAACAGGAAACTGAGGCTACAATTCACACAGGCTCACCAAAACTGGACAATAGAAGATTGAGAAATGTTGCCTGGTCTGATGAGTCTCGATATCTGCTGCCACATTCGGATGGTCGGGTCAGAGTTTCGTATCAACAACATGAAAGCATGGATCCATCCTGCCTTGTATCAGCGGTTCTGGCTGGTGGTGGTGGTGTAATGGTGTGGGGGAGATTTTCTTGGCACACTTTGGGTCCATTAGTACCAATCGAGCATCGTGTCAACGCCACAGCCTACCTGAGTATTGTTGCTGACCATGTCCATCCCTTTATGACCACAGTGTACCCATCTTCTGATGGCTAACTCCAGCAGGATAACACACCATGTCATAAAGTGCTAATTATCTCAGACTGGTTTCTTGAACATGACAATGAGTTTACTGTAATGTCCTCCACAGTCACCAGAGCTCAATCCAATAGAGCATCTTTGGGATGTGGTGGAATGGGAGATTCCCATCATGGATGTGCAGCCGACAAATCTGCAGCAACTGTGTGATGCTATCATGTCAATATGGAGCAAAATCTCTGAGGAATATTTCCATTATCTTGTTGAATCTATGCCATGAAGGATTAAGAGAGTTCTGAAGGCAAAAGGGGGTCCAACCCGGTACCAGTAAGGTGTACCTAATAAAGTGGCCGCTTAGTGTATATATGTGTGTATAACTGTGTGTGTATTTTACGGTACCGTACTTCCCACAGTCTTTGTATTCTAATTATTTTGCCTATTAATTTCCCTCCAAATAAAAGTATAAAACGTGTGTGTGTGTGTGTGTGTTTTCCCTCAGCATCCCGTACTTCGAGACGAGTGCAGCGACGGGCTCTGAGGTGGACAAGGCTGTGGTGACGCTGCTGGATCTGGTGATGAAGCGGATGGAGCAGTGTGTAGAGAAGCCCAGCGCAGATGCAAACACCAGCGACGGCAGCAACAAACTGAGCGCCGCACCCGCCCAACAGAAGAAGTGTGCATGCTGAAGAACACACACACATGGCCTTCTCTACACACACACACACACACACACACACACACACACACACACACACACACACACATATGAAGACAAAATTATCACATTTTTATTATTGTTTTAAAGTATTTACAAAGTGATGTTGGAGATTTACACACACACACACACGTCTGAGACTAACTGCATTAATCATACACACACACACACACACACACACACACTAAGACAAATAAAATCACATTTTTATTATTCTTTTTAAATATTTCCAAAATGATGTAGGACATGTTTACAGACACACACACACACACACACACACACACACACACACACACACACACACACACACACGTCTGCGGCTCGCTGCATTACTGATACACACACATGAAGACAAAACTTTTTTGTTATTCATTTCAAATATTTTCATACACACACACACACACATTACTGACTCGCTGCATTACTGATACACACATACACACACTTACACACACATTACTGGCTTGCTGCATTACTGATACACACACACACACACACACACATTACTGACTCGCTGCATTACTGATACACACACATTAGGACAAAATGATCACATTATTATTTTTTTTTTTTAAACACTGGAAATATTCACACACACACACACACACACACGTGTCTGCAGCTCGCTGCATTACTAATACACACACATGAAGACAAAATAATCACATGTTTCTAAAGAGATGTTGGAAATACTTACACAGACACACACACACACACACACACTACTGGCTCATTGTATTACTGATACACACACACACACATTATATTTGTGTGTATCAGTAATACAATGCTCATTGTATTACTGATACACACAAATATTCACACACAAACAAACACACACACATTACTGACTCACTGCATTACTGACAAACACATGAAGACAACATTATCACATTTTTAATATTCTTTTCAAATATTTCCAAAGTGATGTTAGACTTATTTACACACACACATAACACTAACTTGACCATTACTGATACACACACACACACACACACACACACACACACACACACACACGTCTGAGGCTCGCTGCATTACTGATACACACATGAAGACAACATTATCACATTTTTATTATTCTTTTCAAATATTTCCAAAGTGATGTTAGACTTATTTACACACACACATAACACTAACTTGAGCATTACTGATACACACACACACACACACACACACATACGTCTGAGGCTCGCTGCATTACTGATACACACATGAAGACAACATTATCACATTTTTATTATTCTTTTCAAATATGTTCAACGTGATGTTGGAAATATTCACACACACACACACACACACACACATTACTTAATCGTCACATAACTGATACACAACATTATCACATTATTATTATTATTATTATTATTTTAAAGCAATATTTCTGAAGTGATGTTTAACGGCGCAAGTTCACAGCATTTTCTATTATATTTTTTATTGTTTGATAAAGTCTTTTTTTTTTAGTTTGGCATGAGAAAAAACAAGTTTAATATTTTTTAAAACAATTTTTAAGGTCAATAATATATTATAGAAATGATTATTTGTTGAACAAGCAGTGTCCACACTTCATTTTAGATCAAAACTGATGCCATTCACAAATCATTAACTGAGACTTTTAGCTTAATAAACTACTAATTAGCAGCTCATTATTAGTTAGTTCGCTAGTAGTCGGGTTGGGGTATTGGATAGGATTAGGGATGTAGAATGGGATCATACTTTATAACTAATAATAACAGTGAATATCTTAATAAATGGCAGGTAATACGCTGGTAACTCATAGCGTAAATTTTGACTTGAGCTAAACTGTTTTCCAATAATTTGCCTGATTAAGCCTTTAAATGTCACTTTAATCTGAATACTAGTAAAAATAACTCCAATATTATTATGTGTATTATGTGCAGTTATTAGAAATGAGTTATTAAAACTGTTCTTTTTAGAAATGTGCTGAAATAAATCTGCTCTCCGTTAAACAACACTTGGGAAATATTCAAAAATAATTACAAATTTTATCAATTATTTTGACTTCGACTGTACGTGTGTGTGTGTGTGTGTGTGCGTGTGTGTGCGTGTGTGTGCGTGTGTGTGTGTGTGTGTGTGTGTGTGTGTGTGTGTGTGTGTGTGTGTGTGTGTGTGTGTGTGTGAGCTGTCGTACTGCCTCCAGATAAACGAGTGAAAACACTCAGACGCTACTAACTGCACAGAAGATTTAAAGCCTCTTCTGCTCACTAAAGCTGTGTTTATTCATTCATTCATTCATTTTCCAGCGTAGTTCCTGATTTATTAGGGGTCTCCACAGCGGAATGAACCGCCAACTATTCCAGAATATGTTTTACACAGCGGATGCCCTTGGAGCTGCAACCCAGTACTGGGAAACACCCATACACATACATTTTCACACTCATACACTATGGCCAATTCAGTTCATCAATTCTCCTATAGCGCATGTGTTTGGGCTGTGGGGGAAACCGGAGCACACAGAGGAAACCCACGCCAACACGGGGAGAACATGCAAACTCCACACGGAAACGCCAACTGACCCAGCCGGGGCTCAAATCAATGACCTTCCTGCTGTGAAGCCACAGTGCTAATGCTGGAATAGTTGACGGTTCATTCTGCTGTGGTGGCCCCTGATAAATAAGGGACTAAGCTGAAGGAAAATGAATGAAATACATTTCACTAAATGTTCACCTACAAAACATCCATAGATATTTACATTAGATGTCGCCTGCCCTGTTGTTGTCTATTGGAAGGAATGCGTCAATAGAGCCGCCATTTTAGTACAGGGTAGCGCTCCTTTGAAATAAATGCAGGACCAAGGTACAGTGGAGGACTGTGGCCATCCAGACCCAGAGATATACACACATATATACATATATCTATGATCGGTCAGTATGCAAATATTTTTTTAAATTAGTAAAATGAATAATTTGACATCACTGTCCTACATGGATTTATAAGTGACCTCGCAGACAAAGAGCGTGTGTTTATGTGCATGGAAATGTATTATCCTCCCTCCCGGTTAAATTTGGTATAATCCATGTCCTGAAACACACCTGCTTTCACTTCTCATTCTAACAGAGGGAGTGATTCCTTTGTGAATGAATCTCTGTTATGAACGACTCCTTCACTTAGCCGACAATAGGGTATATGCCGAAGCATGCTGAAGGACTTTTAATTTGCCAGTATC
>LR812539.1:3044670-3142170 GCA_903798195.1 Danio kyathit
GGAGTCAGACACAATATTCATTCTGTTTCCATTGCAGCATGACTTTATATTCTATACTGGACATTATTGAAGGTTCAGTGATGAGACTTTAGTCTAAGCAGAGTCAGACCTTACTGTCCTAATGAAATCATTCAAAATCAAGACATGATCATATTTTATTGTGCTCAAATAAGCAAAATCTAGAGGCCTTTGCCTTTCATATAAGACACTTCTGATACCAAATGATCAACTAGAAGACAACTTATTATTTACTGTTCCTAAAACTTGGAGAGGAGACAAGACTTTTGTCAGATAGTGTACATTATCTGCTAAACATTTGTGTGTTTCCTGCATTGGTTGTTTATTCAGATCTGACCAATCAGAGTTGACCATGCTATCATTATCCCCGCCTCCTCAGTAGATGATGTTCTGCTAATGGCTGGAGCATCCCAAAGATGAACCCAGAGCTGAAAATCAACACTAAAGCCGCAGTCACACTAGAGTTTGAGCTTGCGAAATTCTGTCGTACGGCGCTGCGAAAAGGGGCGGGATTAAACAAGATGATTAGACATTAAATAAGCGAGCGATTGCTCCATGTTTTAAATTTCTGTTCAGAGAGGTCATGTTTTGATCCTAGATTGGTCTCACGCAGTCAAGTGATGCGATTTCGCAGGTCAGAGTTCACCAAGCTTGAACTTTGCACCGCAGCAACCTGCGAAACTCTGACGCATGACCCTACGTTTCCGGTCTGACGCATTCGCGTGCGTATGAATGGAAGTCTATGAAGGGACTATGAAAAGGCCAGTGTGACCGCGGCTTAATGGTGGAAAAATGACAACAGCCAATCAGAATCCTTCATAATGCTTTAAAATCTAAAGGTTTGCACATTAATGTAGTTTTTTAGTCAGATTTTAGATCAGAGAAATATCAGTGTATTTTTGTATGATTATATTTAAATGATTATTAAATAAAAGTAGTATTTCTATAGTGAATGTTATAATGCAAGACATGATCAGAATACTCATATTTACTTACAGTGTTATTGTGCAGCTCTAATTATAATGCATAAAAGGAGTGTTTGCGCGTGTGTGTGTGTGTGTGTGTGTGTGTGTGTGTGTGTGTGAGTGTGTGTGTGCGTGAGTGGCTCCAGCTCTCCATTCTGACTCGATTAAGAAGAAAACAAGCTAATTATTTAATTATATTTTTATTGTCTTGCATCTGTGTACAAGGACTCTATAATCTGGGAAACTTTTACTGTGTCTAATACACAGACACATTCATACTGATCTACCTTTAAACACATTTCATAAAGGTTAATAATAATTCACCCCAATTAAAAGCAAAATAAAATCTTTTTGCATTGTGACATTATTAAAAATACCTTATGTAGACTAATATATGAATGTTTTACTAATACATTTGTTCTTAATATTTCTAATTATTTCTCATTGCCTGAATTCAGTGTTTTGTTTATTTGCATACTTAATTTGGCATTGCAGAAATGAGAATTAGGAGATATTTTAGTTTAATTTAGTAAACATTCTGACCTTAATTCACCTTAAATTTACAGCAACAATTTTGATCATGAACTTTCTTTTTAATTTTAATATTAAACATATAATATAATAAAAATAATAACAAAAATAGGGTGGTGCAGTGGGTAGCACGGTGGCCTCACAGCAAGAAGGTCGCTGATTCGAGCCCCGGCTGGATCAGTTGGTGTTTCTGTGTGGAGTTTGCATGTTCAGGCCCTAGTTTGGACTTCTCTGATCTACGCCAAGTGTGCCACAAGCCTGCTTTTGAGTGAAGGTCTCGGCCGTTAGATCGCCCCCTGGGGGGTGGCTGCAGTACAAGTCATAAAGCCAAAAAAACAAAAGTTTCTCAAAGCAGACGTCGGAGCTTCGGCAGGAGACTGAAGTGTTATTATTCGAGTTCTGTGTTATTTTACCATGATAAAATGAGTTGCTCAGCAGTAAACTATAGTTTCTGACAGGATCTGGTGGAACACTGTTTTTTCGGTAATGTCAGGGCTTTATCAGTTTGTTGATACACTCCTAACAACCCAGATAGCAAAATACACTTGGGCCAGTTCCGGCTAGACTCTCGCCTTCCGGAGATTTACCTCTCGGCCCGACTCCGTCTGCTGTACCTACTCAGGACGGATGCCTATGGGACTCACTGCCCGACGCTGCTGCATCCGAGCTGGAATCGGCCCGCGAGTAATGTGCGCTGCGGCCCGGAGCTGGCACGATTAAATCTTCATTATATAAACCTCACCTTTGTTAACGTTATTACAACCATTTGTGTTGATAAAACAGCAAACGCAGGCTACTACGTAAACGCAAAGTGTACATTAGCTAGCTTTTGTTATAGTGCAGACACCAGCGGTCAAGTGAGAAGTTCGGGGGGCGTGGTTGATTTGATGTACAAGCGTTTGATTGGAAGTTCGATTCCGCAGCTCCTCCTCTGGCTCCATCAGGCAGTCCTACTGCGCATGCCCAGGCTCCAATTTCAGCAGTCTTTTGCGACAGTTTGTGCCCGTCACGAGGCGTATTTTCCTTCACAGCGTTTAATGGAAAATGGCGCTGTCGCGTCGTCCATATTTTATACAGTCATTGATCTACACCCGTTAATTTTACACTATTTAAATTTCTTTAAATATTTGATCACTTTATTTAATATTAGTTTTCCACTTTGCAGTTATAAAAGTCTTTAATAATTGTTTTTAAGTCATATTTTAACTAAATATTTTGTCCTGTTTTTGATCCTGAGTGAAATATGAACACTGGCCATAATTTACATTAAAGGTGCAGTATGTAGGTTTGACACCCACTGGTTGAACTAGGTATTGCACTCCTGAATCAAAACACATTTTCATTCAGTTCTACCTCTGATGAGTCCACACAAGCGCAGGTTGCCAGATTGACATGAGTGCACCTGACTATCGAGCCTAAAGGCGGATTTAAAACTGATTTGAATCGTTTTCTATCTAAAAGTAACGGCACGGGATAGAAATATTTTCCATATTAAAAGGAGTTTTTGTGCTAAGAGCTGAAATTTCTATTTTAGAAACGGCTTGTATTACCCTCAGCTGAACAACAGCGTAAATGATCAGCTCAGGTACACCTCATGTGCTTTATTCAGTGTTAAATGCTAATAATGTGAGTTTGAATAACATTTCACATGACATTTATTGCCATACTACTGAAAACAGCAGCAGATAGTTCACCTCAGATCTGGAAAATAAAATAAAATGTCTAAAATTGAGCTTCAGAACTGAGACTCAGTGCAAACCAACACATATCAGTGATTCAGCATCTACATTTAATAATGTTAAAGAGGTTTAATATGTATTCATTACATTATAAACCTTACCATTTCACTGGAGTGCAGTGAGTGCACTATTCTGTGCTTCTGAATGGCTGTGTTTACATTTCTGTCCTGTTTGGTCTGGAGCAAACAGCCAAATTGCTCATCACTGCGTATCTCGTCATGTAACGTGTTGTTAGGACACGGGATTACAATGTAACCTGCTCACCTAATGTTTACGTTCCTAATATGTATATTATTTACTAAATAATAACCACCTCATGTGGAACTCTGAATCTGCGTCTCATTTCAGAGTCTGCTACTGTCCACCGGAGGTCACATTTCAGTCACTAACACACTTTGACAGCCTTCCTGACTGAATGAATGAAATACTCTGTTTTCCACCATCTGGCAACCCGGGTGCTGAAATATAATTGGCTAAACTGGCATTGGGCGGGTTTAATGACCAAAACAAAGACAGACACTCCAGCACGTAACGCACATGTTCAAAGCAGAATATCTGACTTCAGCATTGTTTTTCAGATAAATAAGAGTGTTCACTGAGCATGTTTCTGAATATCTGCACACATATTATGTTGTTTTATGCTTTAGGAGAGTCAAACACTTGCATACAGCACCTTTAATATTCAAAACATCAAACTATCATCATCATTTATTTGCAATAAATAAATACACACACACATATTTGTTACAATGCAAAATGTATTGGCTCTAAATAAATGCACAGCGAGTTTTATTTTATTTATTTATTACTGGAATGTGTTCAGGGGTGAAACATGACACTGTGTTTAATTAGCATTTAATTATGTTTTTATTTCTGCTAATTAATCAGAATAACAGATATTTTCTGTCCTCCGGTGCCAAAAATCATCAGTGCCATAATCACAGCAGTGTATGATGGAGAAACCTGTGTGTGCGCGCGTGTGTGTGTGCGTGTGTTTGTACGTATGTGTGTCACTGATGCCTTTAATAGTGACAATCCTGTGGACCAATGCTTCTCCTTTGTGTGTGTGAGTGTATGTGTGTGTGTGTGTGTGTGTTGTGCTGGTCTTCTGCTTGGCTTCTGCTGGTTTTAGTACCTCGTGTGGTTCAGGAATGCTTTCTGAAGTGATGTTCGTTCTCTGCAAGTTTACACTGAAGGATTTTTTCCCTCCTCGTGCCTGTAAAGATTTACTGACCAATCACACGCTGCCGAGTCCATCCGTCCGCTGAACACACACACATCAGCTGGAGTGCAGGATTAAACACACACTTATACAGTATAACCCTTCAGTTTCCTTAAGAGCGTTTATTTTTTGTTATGCGTGTAACATGTTACTAAAGAATAAAGAAGAAAAATGCTTGAGATTTTAACAGCCTATGTTTGAATTGTGTGTGTTTGTGTGTGTGTGTGTTTGTGTCACCTTACAACAGGGGTGTCAAAGTCAATTCCTGGAGGGCCGGAGCCCTGCAGAGTTTAGTTCCAGCCCTGCATCAACACACCTATCTGTAGATATCAAACAAGCCTAAAGCACTCAATTAGTTTGATCAGGTGTGTTTAATTGTGGTTGGAACTAAACTGTGCAGAGCTCCAGCCCTCCAGGAACTGGCTTTGACACATGTGGCCTTACAACAACAAAGTGATAAAATAGAAATGTTGAAACATGTTTACAACTAAAATAATTTGGGAAATATACATTTTTACCTGTTTGTATATATTTAAAAATGCTTCTTAAGACTTTAAAATTTCAATATCAATGTTTGTATAGGAACTTTACTACTTTAAATTATCTGTATTATTAGGGCTGTATAAATACACTACAGGTCAAAAGTTTGGGGTCAGTTTTTATTATTATTATTATTTTTATTTAATAATTTAAATACAATTATTCTGTTCATCAAGGCGGCATTTATTAAATGTAAAAAAATGAATTGTTAAATATTTATTAAATATGTATTCATTACTTATTTTATGTAGATTCAAATGAAATTATTATTCCAGTCATTATTGCTTTTATTACTATTACCATTATTATTATTATTAATAATAATAATAATAATATTAATAATAATGATAATAATTTTCATAATAATATTAATAATAATAATGATGATAATAATAATATTAATAATAATAATAATGATAATAATTTTAATAATAATATTAATAATAATAATAATAATAATATTAATAATAATGGTAATAATTTTAATAATAATATTAATAATAATAATGATGATAATATGAATAATAATAATAGTAATAATAATATTAATAATAATGAAAATAATAATAGTAATATGAATAATAATATTAATAATAATAATGATAATAATAATAATGATGATAATAATAATAATGATAATAATAATAATATTAATAATAATATTAATAATAATAATATTAATAATAATAATGATGATAATAATAATATTAATAATAATAATAATAATAATAATAATAATAATGATAATATTAATAATAATAATATTAATAATAATGAAAATAATAATAATAATAATAATGATGATGATAATAATAATAATAATAATAATAATAATAATAATAATAATAATAATGATATATTTAAAAAAAAAAAATTAATAATAATAATAGGGGCGACTCGGTGGCACAGTAGGTAGTGCTGTCGCAAAAATGTCGCTGGTTCAAGCCTCGGCTGGGTCAGTTGGCATTTTCGTGAGGAGTTTGCATGTTCTTCTCGCGTTCGCGTGGGTTTCCTCCGGTTTCCCCCACAGTCCAAAGACATGTGGTACAGGTGATTTGGGTAAGCTAAATTGTCTGTAGTGTTCGAGTGTGATGGGGTGTGTATGGATGTTTCCCAGAGATGGGTTGCAGCTGGAAGGGCATCCGCTGCGTAAAACATGTGCTGGATAAGTTGGCGGTTCATTCCGCTGTGGCGACCCCGGATTGATAAAGGGACTAAGCCGAAAAGAAAATGAATGAATAATAATAATTAATATTAGAGTGATTTCTGAAGGATCATGTGACTCTGAAGACTGGAGTAATGAAGCTGAAAATTCATCATTAAATTCACTGGAATAAATTGTTAAATTCAATTATAAAATACTTTAGAACAGTTATTTTATAGAGCAAAAACATTTCACTATTTCACAGTTTGTACTGTATTTTTGATGATATAATTGCAGCTTTGGTGAGCAGGAGAAGCTGATTTTAAAACATTTAAAATCCCACTGACTCCAAACTTTTGATGGGTAGTAAGTATATACAGTATATATATATACACACACACACACACACACACACACACACACACACACACACACACACACACACACACACACACACACACACACACACACACACACTCACTGGCCACTTTATTAGGTACACCTTACTAGAACCGGGTTGGACCCCTTTTGCTTTCAGAACTTAATCCTTAGATTGTCGGCTGCACATCCATGATGCAAATCTCCTGTTCCACCACATCCCAAAGTGCTCTATTGGATTGAGCTCTGGTGACTGTGGAGGCCGTTTGAGTTCAGTGAACTCATTGTCATGTTCAAGAAACCAGTCTGAGATGATTCACGCTTTATGACATGGTGCGTTATCCTGCTGGAAGTAGCCATCAGAAGATGGGTACACTGTGGTCATAAAGGGATGGACATGGTCAGCAACAATACTCAGGTAGGCTGTGCCGTTGACACGATGCTCAGTTGGTACTAATGGACCCAAAGTGTGCCAAGAAAATCTCCCCCACACCATTACACCACCACCACCAGCCTGAACCGCTGATACAAGGCAGGATGGCTCCATGCTTTCATGTTGCTGATGCCAAATTCTGACCCGACCATCCGAATGTGGCAGCAGAAATGGAGACTCATCAGACCAGGCAACGTTTCTCCAATCTTCTATTGTCCAGTTTTGGTGAGTCTGTGTGAATTGTAGCCTCAGTTTCCTGTTCTTAGCTGACAAGAGTGGGACCCGGTGTGGTCTTCTGCTGCTGTAGCCCATCCGCCTCAAGGTTGGACTTGTTGTGTGTTCAGAGATGCTCTTCTGCAGACCTCGGTTGTAACGAGTGCTTATTTGAGTTACTGTTGCCTTTCTATTAGCTGGAACCAGTCTGGCCATTCTCCTCTGGCCTCTGGCATCAACAAGGCATTTGCACCCACAGAACTGCCGCTCACTGGATATTTCCTCTTTGTCGGACCATTCTCTGTAAACCCTAGAGATGGTTGTGCGTGAAAATCCCAGTAGATCAGCAGTTTCTGAAATACTCAGACCAGCCTGTCTGGCACCAACAACCATGCCACGTTCAAAGTCTCTTAAATCCCCTTTGTTCCCCATTCTGATGCTCAGTTTGAACTGCAGCAGATCGTCTTGACCAGGGGCGGACTGGCCATAGGGAGCACCGGGACATTTCCATGTCTTGACCATGTCTAGACCATTGAGTTGCTGACATGTGATTGGCTGATTAGAAATTTGCGGACAGGTGTACCTAATAAACTGGCTGGTGAGTGTATAAATATATATATATATATATATATATATATATATATATAGAGAGAGAGAGAGAGAGAGAGAGAGAGAGAGAGAGAGAGAGAGAGAGAGAGAGACCTAATAAAATATATTTATATTATCTTATATATTATTTCTATATATTTTTTAATGTAGGATTTTTTTATAAAACCGGGAAATTTAGTGTAAAACAAGTGTAAATATGTAGAAAAACGAATAATGTGGTAGAAATGTGCTTTATTCCTGTTTTATTTTGCTGTGGGTTTTGTTTTGTCAGTAAACTACATGATTCAAAATACGAAAATACACAAAAAAAATGCTTTTGTGTTAAAAGTACCCATATTGTACAGTGTTTCATTTTAAAGAGGGTTGAGTTTAGAAAGTTCGGTTTGGAAAAGTAGGTTTGTTGTTGACGCGCGCCCTCTGGCGGTGGGTCAGCTGACGTCTTCACATGACACTGAAGTGTTTCACGTGATACCAGCAGTCACATGACGAGCAGACGGTGAAAACAGGAAGAAGCGCTTTCTGGCAGTCAAGTAAGAGCCTGTTCAATCCTTAATATTTGTTTCCATTTAATATCTCTTGTATTTGCGTGTGTCTCTAGATATATGTAGCCATATGTAAAGCGGAAATAAGCAGCACGTGCCATGCATGAAGTCGCGTTTGTCTCAGAGAATACACATGAGCGAGAAACACACTGGAAGACTCATTATTTACTATTTAATCCTGGTATAAACGAGGCATTTGTAATCACTGTGCAGCATTAATCTAGCAACTCTGATATGCGCTTACTGATTATGAATCTCCAGCTTAAACTAAATGGCAAATGCAAAGTAATAGCTCGTGCATATACATGATCTGTGTTTGTGCATATATTATTCATTCCTTCATTTTATTTTCGGCTTAGTCCCTTTATTAATCTGGGGTCGCCACAGCGGAATGAACCGCCAACTTATCCAGCATATGTTTTATGTAGCGGATGCCCTTCCAGCTGCATCACTGAGAAACATCCATACACACTCATTCACACACATACACACACTACGGACAATTTAGCTTACCCAATTCCTCTATAGTGCATGTGTTTGGACTGTGGGGGAAACCTGAGCACCCGGAGGAAACCTACACGGGGAGAACATGCAAAGCTCGAACCAGCGACTTTCTTGCTGTGAGGCAAACGTGCTACCCACTGTGCCACCGCGTCACCTTGTGCATATATTATGCACACAAACATACATGAATACTTTAAAACTACGATAAAGTGATACAAGAACACCTTCAACATGAAAATACTGGAAGTAAATTTTAAACTGAATAAATAATAATCAAACTATAAAGTATTTTTAAAATGTTATTATTTTATTACTGTACTAAATCAATGCCTGATTAACTAGCTCAATGTACATATAGGGCAGTGTTCATGAGCTGCTTTGAATTATGGTGGTGGCTCAGTGGTTAGCACTGTTGCCTCACAGCAAGAAGGTCGCTGGTTCGAGTCCCAGCCGGGTCAGTTGGCATTTCTGTGTGGAGTTTGCATGTTCTCCCCGTGTTGGTGTGGGTTTCCTTCGGGTGCTCTGGTTTCCTCCCACACAGTGGTGCCCCCAGAAAATTTTCTTAAGGGTGGCCAGAAGAGGGCACACCAGCCATGTGCACACGTAGGGCTCAACCTGTGTGCAGTGTACATGCCCTTTTGAGTCTGGGATATAACGTGCCCTTCCAAAATGAACGTAAGTGCCCCGCGATCGCTTTCCTCAGCCCGATCACCAACCCAAAGCACCCCCGCTCTTACTTCGCTGAAAGATTTCTTAAATAATCTCATTACCACTTTTGTGTCTTTAGGTTTCTGTTATTTATTTGGAAGAATAATGATATAATAACAATAATGAGATATATATAAATATACAGGGAGTGCAGAATTATTAGGCAAGTTGCATTTTTGAGGATTAATTTTATTATTGAACAACAACCATGTTCTCAATGAACCCAAAAAACTCATTAATATCAAAGCTGAATATTTTTGAAGTAGTTTTTAGTTTGTTTTTAGTTTGAGCTATTTTAGGAGGATATCTGTGTGTGCAGGTGACTATTACTGTGCAGAATTATTAGGCAACTTAACAAAACACAAATATATACCCATTTCAATGATTTATTTTCACCAGTGAAACCAATATAACATCTCAACATTCACAAATATACATTTCTGACATTCAAAAACAAAACAAAAACAAATCAGTGACCAATATAGCCACCTTTCTTTGCAAGGACACTCAAAAGCCTGCCATCCATGGATTCTGTCAGTGTTTTGATCTGTTCACCATCAACATTGCGTGCAGCAGCAACCACAGCCTCCCAGACACTGTTCAGAGAGGTGTACTGTTTTCCCTCCTTGTAAATCTCACATTTGATGATGGACCACAGGTTCTCTATGGGGTTCAGATCAGGTGAACAAGGAGGCCATGTCAATTGTTTTTCTTCTTTTAAACCCTTTCTTGCCAGCCACGCTGTGGAGTACTTGGACGTGTGTGATGGAGCATTGTCCTGCATGTAAATCATGTTTTTCTTGAAGGATGCAGACTTCTTCCTGTACCACTGCTTGAAGGTGTCTTCCAGAAACTGGCAGTAGGACTGGGAGTTGAGCTTGACTCCATCCTCAACCCGAAAAGGCCCACAAGCTCATCTTTGATGATACCAGCCCAAACCAGTACTCCACCTCCACCTTGCTGGCGTCTGAGTCGGACTGGAGCTCTCTGCCCTTTACCGATCCAGCCACGGGCCCATCAAGACTCACTCTCATTTCATCAGTCCATAAAACCTGAGAAAAATCAGTCTTGAGATATTTCTTGGCCCAGTCTTGACGTTTCAGCTTGTGTGTCTTGTTCAGTGGTGGTGGTTTTTCAGCCTTTCTTACCTTGGCCATGTCTCTGAGTATTGCACACCTTGTGCTTTTGGGCACTCCAGTGATGTTGCAGCTCTGAAATATGGCAAAACTGGTGGCAAGTGGCGTCTTGGCAGCTGCACGCTTGACTTTTCTCAGTTCATGGGCAGTTTATTTTGCGCCTTGGTTTTTCCACACGCTTCTTGCGACCCTGTTGACTATTTTGAATGAAACGCTTGATTGTTGGATGATCACGCTTCAGAAGCTTGGCAATTTTAAGAGTGCTGCATCCCTCTGCAAGATATCTCACTATTTTTGACATTTCGGAGCCTGTCAAGTCCTTCTTTTGACCCATTTTGCCAAAGGAAAGAAAGTTGCCTAATAATTCTGCACACCTGATATAGGGTGTTGATGTCATTAGACCACACCCCTTCTCATTACAGAGATGCACATCACCTAATATGCTTAATTGGTAGTAGGCTTTCGAGCCTATACAGCTTGGAGTAAGACAACATGCATAAAGAGGATGATGTGCTCAAAATACTCATTTGCCTAATAATTCTGCACTGCCTGTATAAATAACGTTTCAGCTATGTTTCACGCAGTTTTATTGTACAGCATACAGTATATGCCCTGTCTAAAATGAATGAAGATTAATGAATGAATTAATAAAACAAACAAATGTTATTACTATACACACACTAATAATAGCATTTATCCTTTATTCCTTTTTCATTCATTCATTCATTTTGTTTTCAGCTTAGTCCCTTTATTAATCCGGGGTCCCCACAGTGGAATGAACCGCCAACTTATCCAGCATATTGGAATGACCCCCCCATCCCTGGGGAACACACATACACTTACATTCACACATATACACTAAGGACAATTTTATCTTGCCCAATTCCCCTATAGCGCATGTCTTTGCACTTGTGGGGGAAACCGGAGCACCCGGAGGAAACCCACCCGAACGCAAGGAGAACATACAAACTCCACACAGAAACGCCAACTGACCTAGCCGAGGCTCGGACCAGCGACCTTCTTGCTGTGAGGCAACAGCACTACCTACTGCGCCACCGCGTTCCCCTTCATGTTCCTTTTTGAGCCACAATATTATTAACACAGCTTCTTTTATTGATGTACCTTAAGGTAAATATTAAATTGCCATTGCTGTCTGTTGAAGGTGTGTGCGTGCTGCGGCAGTGAATCAGCTACGTCAGCGGCACCAACGAATCCACAATCATTTACTGGCTGCTGTTTATTTATTGAAATATTGTGGATTTATGTAAGTACATTAGAATAATAATATCAACAGCAAAATCATATTGGGGTGGCCAGAGTTTACACATGGGGCGCCCCTGCCCCCACAGTCCAAACACATGCGCTATAGGGTGATTGATGAACTAAATTGGTCGTAGTGTGTGTGAATAAGTGTGTATGGGTGTTTCCCAGTACCGGGTTGCGGCTGGAAGGGCATCCGCTGTGCAAAACATATGCCGGATAAGTTGGCGGTTCATTCCACTGTGGCGACCTCTGATGAATAAAGGGTCTAAGCAGAGGAAAATGAATGAATGAACTAAATCATTGATGCTGATAATACATTTTATACTGATCTTCAGAATTATATATACACACACACAATATTATTATGTGGTAAAAGCTTTCAGGCTTGTACTAAATAACTGATGCTGTGTCTGCTTGCCTGTGTGTATGTATTTATACGTGTGTGTGTGTGTTGTAGTGTGTGTGATGGCGTCTGCGGTGGAGAGAACAGATGATCTGGTGAGAGAGTATCTGATCTACCGAGGGTTCACCAGCACACTCAAACACCTCGACTCCGAGATCAAAACAGACAAAGAGAAGGGCTTCAGGGTGAGTGTGTGTGCGTGCGAGCAAGTGTGTGTACGTGCGTGCGTGTATGCAAATGTGTGTGTGAGCAATCGTGCTTGTATGCATGCATGCATGTGAGCCAGTGTGCATTTGTATGCCAGCAAGCGTGTACGTATGTCCGAGTGTGTGTGAGCAAGTTTGCATGCATGCGAGCAATTGTGTGTATGTGATCAAGCGTGCATATGTATGAGTGCATGCACGTGTGGGTGTGTGTGCAAGCATGTGTGTATTATTAATGGCGGATGATCGATCTGCAGGTGGATAAGATCATGGATCAGCTGCAGCTGCTCATCCAGAGCTGTGACCTGACAGGACTGAAGGAGTACTGGGCCAACCTGGAGCGCCGGCTCTTCTGCAGGCTGGAGGACGTTTACAAGCCCACCGTCAGCAAACTGAGGACCAGCCTGTACCGCTTCTACCTCATACACACTGTTCAGGTGCTCACACACAAACGCACACACACATCATATAAATTCTATGCATGTTAACTAATAGCAGTGTGTGTGTTTGTAATGACTGTGTCAGGTGAAGAACGTGGAGAAGACGCAGGAGTTCTTCCAGAAGCAGGCGCTGGAGCTGCAGGCTCAGGCTGAGTGGCGCGACTGGTTCTCTCTGCCCTTCATTCCGGCTCCAGAGCAGAATCCCAGTTTCTCTGCGTATTTCTCCCGCCAGTGGGCCGACACCTTCTTGGTGTCCCTGCACAACTTTCTCAGTGTGCTGTTCCAGTGTATGCATATCCAGACCCCATATAGACGCTATTATGACCAGAGATGGACACTAATACAGTAATTATACTGTAATATAACCCAGCATGCATATCCAGACGCTATTATGACCAGAGATGGGCTCTATTACAGTAAAATATACCATAATATAACCCAGCATGCATTTCTAGACCCCATATAGACGCTATTATGACCAGAGATAGACACTAATACAGTAAAATATACCATCATATAACCCAGCATGCATATCCAGACCCCATATAGTCTCTATTATGACCAGAGATGGACACTAATACAGTAAAATATGCCATCATATAACCCAGCATGCATATCCAGACGCTATTATGACCAGAGATAGACACTAATACAGTAAAATATACCATCATATAACCCAGCATGCATTTCTAGACCCCATATAGTCTCTATTATGACCAGAGATGGGCTTTAATACAGTAAAATATACCATCATATAACCCAGCATGCATATCCAGACCCCATATAGACACTATTATGACCAGAGATGGGCTTTAATACAGTAAAATATACCATCATATAACCCAGCATGCATTTCTAGACCCCATATAGTCTCTATTATGACCAGAGATGGGCTTTAATACAGTAAAATATACCATCATATAACCCAGCATGCATTTCTAGACCCCATATAGTCTCTATTATGACCAGAGATGGGCTTTAATACAGTAAAATATACCATCATATAACCCAGCATGCATATCCAGACCCCATATAGACACTATTATGACCAGAGATGGGCTTTAATACAGTAAAATATACCATCATATAACCCAGCATGCATTTCTAGACCCCATATAGTCTCTATTATGACCAGAGATGGGCTTTAATACAGTAAAATATACCATCATATAACCCAGCATGCATATCCAGACCCCATATAGACGCTATTATGACCAGAGATAGACACTAATACAGTAAAATATACCATCATATAACCCAGCATGCATATCCAGACCCCATATAGACGCTATTATGACCAGAGATGGACACTAATACAGTAAAATATACCATCAGATAACCCAGCATGCATTTCTAGACCCCATATAGACGCTATTCAGACTATTATGACCAGAGATGGGCACTAATAGAGTAAATTATGCCATCATATAACCCAGCATGCATATCCAGGCGCTATTATGACCAGAGATGGGCTTGAATACAGTAAAATATACTGTAATATAACCCAGCATGCATATCCAGACCCCATATAGACGCTATTAAGACCAGAGATAGACACTAATACAGTAAAATATACCATCATAAAAACCCAGCATGCATATCGAGAGCCAATATAGACGTCATTATGACCAGAGATGGACACTAATACTGTCAAATATACCATCAGATAACCCAGCATGCATATCCAGACGCTATTATGACCAGAGATGGGCTTTAATACAGTAAAATATACTATCATATAACCCAGCATGCATATCCAGACCCCATATAGACGCTATTAAGACCAGAGATAGACACTGATACTGTAAATATACTGTAATATAACCCAGCATGCATATCCAGACCCCATATAGACGCTATTAAGACCAGAGATAGACACTGATACAGTAAAATATACCATCATATAACCCAGCATGCATATCCAGACCCCATATAGACGCTATTATGACCAGAGATAGACACTAATACAGTAAAATATACCATCATATAACCCAGCATGCATATCCAGACCCCATATAGACGCTATTATGACCAGAGATAGACACTAATACAGTAAAATATACCATCATATAACCCAGCATGCATATCGAGAGCCAATATAGACGTCATTATGACCAGAGATGGACACTAATACTGTCAAATATACCATCAGATAACCCAGCATGCATATCTAGACCCCATATAGACGCTATTCAGACTATTATGACCAGAGATGGGCACTAATAGAGTAAATTATGCCATCATGTAACCCAGCATGCATATCCAGACGCTATTATGACCAGAGATGGGCTTTAATACAGTAAAATATACTATCATATAACCCAGCATGCATATCCAGACGCTATTATGACCAGAGATGGGCTTTAATACAGTAAAATATACCATCATATAACCCAGCATGCATATCCAGACCCCATATAGTCGCTATTATGACCAGAGATGGGCTTTAATACAGTAAAATATACCATCATATAACCCAGCATGCATATCCAGACCCCATATAGACGCTATTATGACCAGAGATGGGCTTTAATACAGTAAAATATACCATCATATAACCCAGCATGCATATCGAGAGCCAATATAGACGTCATTATGACCAGAGATGGACACTAATACAGTAAAATATACCATCATATAACCCAGCATGCATTTCTAGACCCCATATAGTCACTATTATGACCAGAGATGGGCTTGAATACAGTAAAATATACCATCATATAACCCAGCATGCATATCCAGACCCCATATAGTCGCTATTATGACCAGAGATGGGCTTTAATACAGTAAAATATACCATCATATAACCCAGCATGCATATCCAGACCCCATATAGACGCTATTATGACCAGAGATGGACACTAATACAGTAAAATATGCCATCATATAACCCAGCATGCATATCCAGACCCCATATAGTCGCTATTATGACCAGAGATGGGCTTTAATACAGTAAAATATACCATCATATAACCCAGCATGCATTTCTAGACCCCATATAGTCACTATTATGACCAGAGATGGGCTTGAATACAGTAAAATATACTATCATATAACCCAGCATGCATATCCAGACCCCATATAGACGCTATTATGACCAGAGATGGACACTAATACAGTAAAATATACCATCATATAACCCAGCATGCATATCGAGACCCCATATAGACGCTATTATGACCAGAGATGGACACTAATACAGTAAAATATGCCATCATATAACCCAGCATGCATATCCAGACCCCATATAGTCGCTATTATGACCAGAGATGGGCTTTAATACAGTAAAATATACCATCATATAACCCAGCATGCATTTCTAGACCCCATATAGTCACTATTATGACCAGAGATGGGCTTGAATACAGTAAAATATACTATCATATAACCCAGCATGCATATCCAGACCCCATATAGACGCTATTATGACCAGAGATAGACACTAATACAGTAAAATATACTATCATATAACCCAGCATGCATATCCAGACCCCATATAGACGCTATTATGACCAGAGATAGACACTGATACTGTAAAATATACTGTAATATAACCCAGCATGCATATCCAGACCCCATATAGACGCTATTATGACCAGAGATAGACACTGATACTGTAAATATACTGTAATATAACCCAGCATGCATATCCAGACCTCATACAGACGCTATTATATTGACGAGAGATGGGCATTAATATATATCCAAACATATGATTATAGAAACCACAAACACATCATATTCTTAAATGCATTTCATTTAAATACAAAATAGCAGATCTAATGAAACACACATCCAGTGCATGCATGTCCAGACCCCATACAGACGCTCAGACTCTGAAGAGCAGAGATGGGCACCAACACAGTAAAATACACCATCTTATAACCCTGACGCACATGCTTTTCAGATCAAGTTAAAATAAAAAATGCGGCTTTAAAACAGCTGACGAATACATGCTTGTTAAATTTATTCAACTGATATAATCAAATATAATAACATAATCAAACATTGCTTGAAATACTGATTGTAATCAACTTACAAAATAATTGTTTATGAATTGAGTGTTCAGTGTTGAATCTGATTATGTTTAATCCTGCTGTTGATCAAACACGATGCTGTTGAGCTCTTTAACTTCTTCACCTCTTCCTGCGCTGCTGAGTTTCGACAGTGAAGTCCAGAGGATCACCAGCCTGCAGGAGGACAACGAGCAACTCCGACAGACGGTAACACACACACACATGCACACACACACACACACACTCAATTACGCACACACACAGACACTCATGCATGCATTCATGCACAGGCACATACGCACACACATACTCATGCACACTCACACTCACTCACACACGCGCTCATGCATGCACACATATACATACACACACACACTGACTTGCGCACATACACAGACACTCACGCATACGTGCACATGCACATATGCACACACATGTATGCACAAACACTCAAGCACACATATGCACACACACACTCACTCTCTCGCTCAGTCACACACACACACTCACACACCCCATAATATAGATAACAGCATAACAACATGTGAAAACCCATAAATCGACATCATTTCAGACCATCACTCACTAATAATTAAATAAAGGCCGTGATTTTTAACTGATGCTGTCTCTCTCTCTCCGTGTGCTGCAGTTATTCGCTCTTCAGGGTGAGTCTCGACTGAAGAAAGACGAGCAGATGGTGCATCATAAACTTCCTCCATACGTGCAGCACATGGACCGACTGGGAGACACTGAGCTGTGAGACCCTCAAACCTTCTGCTTACATTACATTATTAACATACACTCCTGACAAGAGTAGCAGTCTCACAGCTAAAACTGTGTATCAAGGAAATGTTTTGATTGTTTTCTCAGGGATCTGGTGTCCAGTCAGAGGAACATCAACATGGCCACTCCATCCAGAAACTTCTTCTCCACTTTCCTCCCTCAGGGCCGCCGGGCTCCTGGCAGAATGGCTCCAGGGCCACAGTCCTCCCCCACACAGAGCGCACTCGGGCGGAAAGACGCCGCCGCCAATACACCGGTACATCCAGGGCTATTTTCACATCAATCGCTGGGTTAATGCTGAATAAACTCTGACATGGAGAACATTACAGCCACGAGACTCCATTATGCTCGCTTGTTTACTTGCAGCCCTGTTTGCATTATTTTTCTGCTAATCTGATGATTTCTTTGTCCGGTTTTCAGCCTTCAAAAGTAAAAGATAAAGAGGTGAAGCTGCCCAGTGTTTCCAGCATGACGGCAGATTTGTCCACGTCTCATCCTCGACAGAGACGACATCAAGATCATGAGAAGGAGAGAAAAGAGCTGTTCTCCAAACAGGCTGCGCAGGTCAGAGAAAACAACCAGTGCTCATGTGTAGTACTTGATATTTAGGTTCCTCCTCACCACACGACAACCACAAAACATGATCAATTCAAACCTCCTGTAGAAAACACACACACGTTCATCTCTCTCTGTCTTGCATCAAATTTGCACCGGGCACTTTCTTAAAATCGCTCCATATCTTTATAAAAACATTGTGCATTTCTGAGTGGGCTTGACAAACCACCTGTAGAAAACACACTCTTTTACACTTTAACCATCACCAGTTTTGCTCATTTGCACCCGACATGTTCTTAAAATCACTCCATGGGCTCTATTTTAACGATCTAGGCTCAAAGTCTAAAGTGCATGGTGCAAAAGAGTTAAGCAGACCCCCTAGTTCACAGGTGTCAAACTCAGTTCCTGGAGGGCCGGAGCTCTGCACAGTTTAGTTCCAACCCTAATTAATCACACCTGATCAAACTAATTGAGTCCTTCAGGCTTGTTTGAAACCTGCAGGTAAGTGTGTTGAAGCAGGGTTGGAACTAAACTGTGCAGGGCTGCGGCCCTCCAGGATCTGAGTTTGACACCCCTGCCCTAGTTTTTCGCTAAACCCATGCAAAATCAACAAAAAGTCACAATTTTTTTTGCGATCCTGCAAAATTCTTAATTTAAACGCAAAATAATTGCAAAAAACATCCAATTTTAAATTATATAATCAAATCATATTTACTTCAGTTTGCGATTAATTGTTTTACGTGACTTATAGACGTCGCGTACGCAAGCGCACGTGATCAGTGGCGTAGCGGACGGGCCCGCAGGGCACGCACCGCGGGGCATATTTTTGTGTCAAAACGTCACGGAGAAGTGATATCAGCCAATGGCGACAAACTGTGAAGAAATGACTGGGGCCTCTTTCGCGCGCTCTAGGTATCGCGCGCACTCCCTCTCACATGCACTCTCTCTCTCCCTGCCTTCACACGCGCTCTCTCTGTAACGGCGCTGTGCGCATTACGCCCCATTCACACGGGGCGTCAGCGTCAACGCTTGACAGAGGGCGTGGCTGAAGTTGGGGCTGACGCGATCGTCATAGCAGCGTCAGCCAATGAAATTAGTCAGCAATAGGCGACTGTTGGAGCTGGTGTATTTGCATACAGCGATCTGATTGGCTGACGCTTCCGTCGGCGCTTGAAAAGTTGAGCATGTCCCAACTTCTGCAGCGAGCAACGCCTCTGAAGCGGCACCGACGGATTTACAATGCAGTTCGGCAACGCCTGACGTCACCCATTCAAAGTGAATGGGAAGCGTTGAAGCTGACGCCCCGTGTGAATGGGGCGTTAGTTCCCCGCATTCAGAAGTTAACCCCCAACTTGACACAGGTAATAAAAAGATTCAACTTCAGTCATGTTCATGTTGTGAAACACTATCAAAATGTCCACTGTTGATTATATTAGACTTTTGTTTTCAATAGCGATTTTAAAGGTGCTGTATGTAAGTTTTTGACTCTTCTAAAGCATAAAAATACAATAATATGTGTGCAGGTATTAAAGAAACATCCCAAGTGAACATACTTGTTTAACTGACAAACAATGCTGAAGTCAGATATTCTGCTTTGAAAATGTTTTTTTTCCGTGCCGGAACTCTGTCTTTGTTTAGGTCATTTTCACATGCACATGCCAGTTTAGCCAATCATAATTCAGCACCCGGGTTGCCTTGTTGGAGAACAGCATATTTCATTCATTCATTCATTCAGAAAGACTCTGAAAGCATGCGTCCATGAGTGAAATGCTACAGTGTAGTGGAAAGTATCAGATGTCAAAATGAGACAGATTCAGTTCCACATGACGTTAATTAGCAAATGACATAAATATTAGGAACGTGAGCAGGTTACATCGCGTGTCCTAACAACACGCTGTGACGAGATTGTTATGAGTGATGAGCCATTTGGCTGTTTGCACCACAAAACACGGCAGAAATTTAAATACAGCCGTTCAGAAGCACAGAATATGCACTCACTCACAAAACGGTAAGGTTTAGAATCTATTCAATACATGTTAACCCTCTTTAACATCATTAAATGTACATGCTGAATCACTCATATGTGTTTAGTTCTAAAGTTCAATTTCAAACGGTTTATTGTATTTTCCAGATCTGAGGTGAACTTTCTGCTTTCAGTATATGGTAATACACGTCATGTAAAATGCATTCAAACTCGCATTGTTAGCATTTAGCACTGAATAAAGCACACGAGGCTTACCTGAGGTGATCTGTCATAGGTTTCTGTTGTTCAGCTGTGAGAAATAGAAGCCGCTTCTAATAAATCAATTCGAGGTGTTGGTTAGGACAAAAACTCCTTTTAATATGGAGAATATTCCCTCAATCGCGTGTCGTTGCTTTTATTTAGAACACAGTTTAACTGGCAACCCGGCGTACCTTTATTATGATTCAGGACTGCAATACCTAGTTCAACCACTGGGTGTCAAACTTACATACTGCACCTTTAAACCTTTTAATAGAGGAAGTACTCGGCTCTGCATATTATTAAGCTGAGTGTATATAGTTTTACGTTAGGAAATGCAGTCTTGAATTTACAAACAGTCGGCAAGTACCGGAGAACAGATGTAACACATTGATCAAATTTAGTTTTCAGTCACGTTGAAAGTAATATTCAGCTCGTTTAGTTTTGCCTTCATTCCTTTTAGATGTCAGTACGAGTCTTCAACACATGATTTTCAACACATGAACACCTTTTTTTAACAAAATAGTTTAACTAACTAATTTCTAATAACTACCTTTTTTATCTTTCCCATGGTGACAGTCAGTGCAAAATATTTTAGTTATTTTGCAAGATAGTTGTATTCAGATTAAAGTGTAATTTAAAGACTTAACTAGGTTATGTTAACTAGGAAAGTTAGAATAATTAGTGAAGTTATAGTATAACTGGTTTGCTGTGTAGACAATCAAAAATATACAATAAATATTTCTTAAGGAGGCTAATAATACTGACCTTAAAATTATATTTTTAAAAATTAAAAAACTGCTTTTATTTAAGAAATAAACCATAAGAAAAAGACTTATCATTTATTATTATTACTTCTTTTTTTTACAGGAAATACTGTGAAAATGTCCTTGGTTTGTTAAAGATCACTTGGAAAACATTATTTTAGGTTAATGGGAGGGTAAAAAAATTGACTTTAAAGTTTACAGGTGTAGAAATGTGCCTTGATGTACTTGAACATTAGAAATGTGTTATCAACTACAATACAAAGTTACTTGTCAAATAAATTAACGAGGAAGATTATTTTGAGTATGGGCTGCATGGTGGCGCAGTGGGTAGCACGTTCGCCTCACAGCAACAAGAAGGTTGCTGGTGTGAGCCCTAGCTGGGTCAGTTGGCGTTTCTGTGTGGAGCTTGCATGTTCTCCCTGTTGGCGGTTCATTCCGCTGTGGCGACCCCGGATTAATAAAGGGACTAAGCCGAAAAGGAAATTGATTATTTTGAGTTTAGTTATGTAATTATCTTGTTTATGAAGACTGCAGTCATGCATGAAAAAAATGACGTTTGTGGTCGTTCCAACACCCAACCCCCCCGCACTTCACCAGGGGGCCCCGTCAATAATTCTTCCCGCATTTTGCGCTACGCCACTGCACGTGATGTATTTGAGTGTCTCTCGAAAACTGACGTCTCACCTGCGCCCTCACAATCATCACATTACATGGAAGGGGGGAATTATTTTGCAGCCTGTGCAGTAAGCAGACGCGGATGAAGCGTGAGGGATTTACATGTGAAGTCAATGCAAAGATGCGATAAGATGTCCTGTGGCGTGAATTGGGCGTTTTGTGCGTTTGACGCACTTCAGACTGCAAAAGAAAGTGTGAGCAAACATTATTTGTGCTTTACATGTATGGCTGGTATTATGATGTTCGCAGGGGTGTAGCAACCGGGGGGGACGGGGGGGATACGTCCCCCTCACTTTTAGAGAGAGACCATTTAGAAACAGTTGATTAATAATTATATGAACGTAAAGTTTTGGATCTAACTTAGCTGTCCCCCCCACTTTTAAAATCTCTGCTCCACCCCTGGATGTTCGTGAAATCGATAAATGATTTCGTTTAACTCTTACCCTGCAGTTAACGAGAGGAAACACTTTCCTGCCACTGACGAGTTTTACGGCAGTCCG
The DNA here is from genome assembly GCA_903798195.1 of Danio kyathit. Lineage (NCBI taxonomy): Eukaryota > Metazoa > Chordata > Actinopteri > Cypriniformes > Danionidae > Danio > Danio kyathit. The sequence goes on from LR812539.1 coordinate 3,067,179, forward strand.
TGTTTTAGGTGTATTACGGTAGGGGAAGCCCTAACACATGTCCTGAGTGAGGCACATGATGTCAGATGTTCTGAGGAGTGAAATCTGAGAGAATGTAAGATCGTGGATAAAAATAAGAGTTAATCCCCTCCATTTTAGATTTAATTTTGATAAGAGACCAAAATAAAAAAGCTTTATTTTTATGATTTGTGTCATTTTGTCAGATTGCACACCTAACATAGTGGGCTGCCTAATATGGTAAACTATATATATATATATATATATATATATATATATATATATATATATATATATATATATATATATATATATATATATATATATATATATATATATATATATATATATATATATATATATATATATATATATATATATATATATATATATATATATATATATATATATATAATTTTTTTTTTTTTTTTTTTTTTTTTTTTTTTTTTCCGCAAAATTGTCTGCAAATTTCTGTGAATTATTACCACAAAATCAGTCATTTTTATCACAAAAAAAATTGTGAAAAACTAGAGGGTCTGATTAAGTCCACTTTTGCTATTTTAAGGATGATTAAATACACTCTGTGCCCCGGCGCATGGTCTAACAGACTGTGTTTATTCTCCTAATGAGTTCTGGTTGTGTTTTGAGCATAACATGCATTAAACCAATCAGAGTCTCATCTCACATTCCCTTTAAGAGTCAGTTGAGTCGCTCCATGGTGCATTCGCTATTTACATGGCGGATTCTGTAAGAGTAAAAACTGAATGCTTCACTAGCGAGAAAACAGTTAAACAGAGCATCTGCAGCACGAGGATAAAGAACGAGCCTCCTCCATTCAGCCTCTTTACTTTCTCTTTACTTTATTTTTACTCTTTACTCCTTTACTTTGGTGGAGTAAGGAAACGGTGGAAACTCACTCCACTGAACACATCCTTTAGCCCACATATTTAATTTCCTTTGTTAAGCTCAAAGATTTGTCAAAACTATTTCTAAATTCAGTTTTAATCTCCAGCAAAGGACTAAATGAACAATAATAATGAAGTGTGGTCAAACAACTGAGTTATATCCAAACACACGTCCTGTTCTTATGCCCCATATGGTGATGCAGACGTCTCCAAAACCCCACAGGTGGACAAATCTAAACTTGTGTTTATTAAAACTAATATAAATCTGCAGATAATAAATAATACTGATCATAATAATAACATTATACTGATGCAGATGGTCATGAATAAACTGAAAAAGACCCCCGAGGTGAAGAAGGCATGGAGGCAGTGGTGTTTATATTGATGTAGTAAATAATAATCACTGTGACATTTTAATCCTTTAATTGTTTTCATCTGTAAAGATATTTGTGTGTTGCTGATCATCCTGTGTGTATTCAGCAGTGTGTAAGTGTTTGGACCTGCATAGGCGCATAACTAACGCGCTCTGCTGGACTTTAGAGCAGCTTTTAGTTGGTCAATGATGCGGTCTATTTCAGTTCCTCAAAATAGCAACACACCAACAATGTGCCTTAACACACCTCCCTTATAGACCAGCACACACATGAGTCCACAGTGTGGCATAAATGGATTTGCTATTTAAACAAAGTGGCGCAAAACGTGAAAATGACTGTTGCGCTGGTCTGAAAACAGCAACAAATCACACCAAACACATCTTGCACCTTATTGCACCTGATGTATCATAGGGCCCATTATGTTTTGCTTGTCTAGAAAATTCTTCTTGATTTAAGAGTTTTTAGATATTCGGACTAGAAACAAGACAACTCTAAGCAAGAAAAGCAGGGTTTTTTGCTGTGTATCCATCTGTAAAATATGTTTTTTTATAGTTTACATACATCTATTACCTAATTTAACCTGTGTAATAAGTCAATAATATACAGTACATCTGTATGTCATATCTTATCATGCTCATATAACTTTAGTAGTTCTCAACCCACCTTATTCATATCTATAACACCTCTATATTTATTCATTCATTCATTTTCCTTTGGGCTTAGACCCTTTATTCATCAGGGGTCGCCACAGCAGAATGAATGTTTTACGCAGCAGATACCCTTCCAGCTGCATCCCAGTACTGGGAAACACCCATACACTCTCACATTCACACACACACACTAATACACTATGGCCAATTTAGTTCATCAATTCCCCTATAGCGCATGTGTTTGGACTGTGGGGGAAACCGGAGCACCCGGAGGAAACCCACGCCAACACGGGGAGAACATGCAAACTTCACACAGGAACACTAACTGACCCAGCCGGGACTCGAACCAGCGACCTTCTTGCTGTGAGGCCACAGTGCTAACCACTGAGCCCACTACCTCTATATGTATTTTGTATATTTTTTATTTACTTACTGCTTATATTTGTACTCTGGTTAGATGTTATAACTGCATTTCATTACCCATAATGACAATAAAGTTGAATCTAATCTAATATTGTGCGTGTGTGTGTGTGTGTGTGTGTGTGTGTGTGTGTGTGTGTGTGTGCGTGTGCGTGTGCGTGTGTGCGTTTCAGGGTTCAGAGAGGAAAGCAGATTCAGATCCAGACACTCAGACTGAAGCTCCTCCTGATCAAACAGACTCAGCCAATCAGACGCGAGTGTGTGATGTGGGCGGAGCCGGAGCAGAGCAGCCCTTTATAAAGCTGAGTCAGGAAGAGTACGGAGAGCATCACTCCTCCATCATGCACTGCAGGTACAGAAGGACAATCAATATTAAAGTCTGCATGAACTGGAAGCTGTGACTGTTTTTTTTTTAGTCATATTGTTTGTAGTTTCTAGAGAAGGTCTCATTTGTTTTATTTCGGCTAGACTAAAAGCAGTTTTTAATTTTACGGTCAATATTATTAGCCCCCTTAAGCTATATTTGTTTTGGATTGTCTCCAGAACAAACCACTGTTATACAATGACTTGCCTAATTACCCTAACTTTACCCTAATTACCCTAGTTAAGCCTTTAAATGTCACTTTAAGCTGAATACTAGTGTCTTGAAAAATATCTAGTCTAATAGTATGTGCTGTCACCACCAGAAATCAGTTATTAGAAATGAGTTATTAATACTATTAAGGTTATAATGTGTTGGAAAAAATCTACTCTCTGTTAAGACATAATTTGGGAAATGAAAAACTATGTTGTGGATTTGTGTTTGTATTTCTATTTGTTTTGTGTGTTCAGGGTGGACTGCTCCGGCAGACGGGTGGCCAGTCTGGATGTGGACGGGGTGGTGAAGGTTTGGGCCTTCAATCCCATCATGCAAACTAAAGCCACGATCATGTCCAAATCTCCCCTGCTTTCATTGGAATGGGCGGCAAAACCCGACAGACTGGTAAAACAAAAACCCTGATAAAAAAATCAGCAAATCCCCTATTTCAGAGCCACTTTGTTTTTATTATTGTTGCAAATTGTACAGCACAGAACAATCAACATCGCAAGGAACATTCACACATTAAAATATAAATCAATAAACAAACAAACAAGAAATTTATTTAAATTAAATTAAAAAAATAAAGAAATAAACAAAAAAATTGAAAAAAAATAAAGAAATAAACAAAAAAATAAAAATAAATAAAATAAAATAAAACTACATATTAATAACAAAACAACCACAAGGAGCAAGGACCAATACAAAAAGCCATTTAGTTTTCATCAGATTTAAACAAAAAAAAAAGTCTGCTGAACTTTCACTTTAATAATGCTCAAAATACTCTTGCTTATTGTTGTTATGAATATACATATTAATATTATATTATTGTTTACAGTGTTTACAACGAAAACTACTAACAATAATGGCACCAATACTAAACTTATATTTCAAACAAATAAATGCACAGCTGATTCATCTTCAGTTTTTACAATTGTTATTATGGATGATAATTCTGTCACACCCAAATAAATCTGTGTGAAAAATTCAAACAAATATATATATAGTTTAGTGTTTCAGGGCTCTTTCAAATATTTACACCACAAATGTTTACACCGTGCAAATGTTTAGTGTTAGTATGATTTTCATGTTTTTGAATTAAGATACTTTTTCTTACATTTATTTTATTTAATTAAAAACAGTAAAAAAAAATCTTCTATATTATTACTATCTTATTGAACTGTTTTCTGTGTGAATATATTGTCATTTAAGTGGAATTTGTTTGTGTGACCTAAAGGTGATATTTCTCAGCATCGTTACTTCTGTCTAAAGTCAGAGGATGCTTCAGAAATCAGTATAATGTGATGATTTGATACCCAAGAAACATTTCTAAATATTATTTTTTAGTAGAAGCTGTTATTACTTAATTTTTCGGTATTATTTGATGAATAGAAACTTCAAAAGGTGAACATTAATTTAAATGTTGCATTTTTAAATTAAAAATGTAACATTTTTCTTAACTGTTTTATTTTTCAAATTCAAACTTTGACTGTCTTAACTGTTTCTTTTCAAATTCAAAATTTAACTGTTGTAACTGTTTCTTTTCAAATTCAAATTTAACTGTCTTATAACTATTTCTTTTCAAATTCAAAATTTAACTGTCTTAACTGTTTCTTTTCAAATTCAAAATTTAACTGTCTTAACTGTTTCTTTTCAAATTCAAAATTTAACTGTCTTATAACTGTTTCTTTTCAAATTCAAAATTTAACTGTTGTAACTGTTTCTTTTCAAATTCAAAATTTAACTGTCTTATAACTGTTTCTTTTCAAATTCAAAATTTAACTGTCTCAGCTGTTCCTTTTCAAATTCAAAATTTAACTGTCTTAACTGTTTCTTTTCAAATTCAAAATTTAACTGTCTTATAACTGTTTCTTTTCAAATTCAAAATTTAACTGTTGTAACTGTTTCTTTTCAAATTCAAAATTTAACTGTCTTATAACTGTTTCTTTTCAAATTCAAAATTTAACTGTTGTAACTGTTTCTTTTCAAATTCAAAATTTAACTGTCTCAGCTGTTCCTTTTCAAATTCAAAATTTAACTGTCTTAACTGTTTCTTTTCAAATTCAAAATTTAACTGTCTTATAACTGTTTCTTTTCAAATTCAAAATTTAACTGTTGTAACTGTTTCTTTTCAAATTCAAAATTTAACTGTCTCAGCTGTTCCTTTTCAAATTCAAACTTTGACTGTCTTAACTGTTTCTTTTCAAATTCAAAATTTAACTGTTGTAACTGTTTCTTTTTTAAATTCAAAATTTAACTGTCTGAACTGTTTCTTTTCAAATTCAAAATTTAACTGTTGTAACTGTTTCTTTTTTAAATTCAAAATTTAACTGTCTTATAACTATTTCTTTTCAATATCAAAATTTAACTGTCTCAGCTGTTCTTTTTCAAATTCAAAATTTAACTGTCTTATAACTGTTTCTTTTCAAATTCAAAATTTAACTGTCTTATAACTGTTTCTTTTCAAAATCAAAATTTAACTGTCGTTACTGTTTCTTTTCAAATTCAAAATTTAACTGTCTTAACTGTTTCTTTTCAATTTCAAAATGTGAAATGTCTTACCTGTTTCTTTTCAAATTCAAAATTTAACGGTCTTAACTGTTTCTTTTCAAATTCAAAATTTAACGGTCTTAACTGTTTCTTTTCAAATTCAAAATTTAAATGTCTTAACTGTTTCATTTTAAATTTAAACTTTAACTGTCTTAACGGTTTCTTTTCGAATTCAAAATTTAACTGTCTTAACTGTTTCTTTTCTAATTCAAAATTTAAAAGTTTTAACTGTTTCTTTTCAAATTATTCTGAATTCAAAATTTTACATTTCTTATCCATTTCTTTTAATCAGTTGAACGTGTCTTTGAAGATTACAATACAAATATTAACTTTCAGTTTGAACAGAAGCGTAACTTATACTCCAGTAATATTACACATGAGTGTTAAGGTGTTTTTTATGTGGTGTTTTTATAGTTGTTGCTAGGCAGTGGCGTCGGCACAGTGAAGCTTTATGACACGGATGCCAAAAAGTGCCTCTATGAGATGACCATAGATGATGTCCACCCACGGTGAGTCCTCAGATATTACCCACAATGCACCAAGACTCAACAAATCACAGTTCAGAAATGACTACACCCAAATTAATATGTTAGGAAAAATATTAATATACATAAATTTTATACAGGGAGTGCAGAATTATTAGGCAAGTTGTATTTTTGAGGATTAATTTTATTATTGAACAACAACCATGTTCTCAATGAACCCAAAAAACTCATTAATATCATAGCTGAATATTTTTGGAAGTAGTTTTTAGTTTGTTTTTAGTTTGAGCTATTTTAGGAGGATATCTGTGTGTGCAGGTGACTATTACTGTGCAGAATTATTAGGCAACTTAACAAAACACAAATATATCCCCATTTCAATGATTTATTTTCACCAGTGAAACCAATATAACATCTCAACATTCACAAATATACATTTCTGACATTCAAAAACAAAACAAAAACAAATCAGTGAGCAATATAGCCACCTTTCTTTGCAAGGACACTCAAAAGCCTGCCATCCATGGATTCTGTCAGTGTTTTGATCTGTTCACCATCAACATTGCGTGCAGCAGCAACCACAGCCTCCCAGACACTGTTCAGAGAGGTGTACTGTTTTCCCTCCTTGTAAATCTCACATTTGATGATGGATCACAGGTTCTCTATGGGGTTCAGCTCAGGTGGACAAGGAGGTCATGTCAATTGTTTTTCTTCTTTTAGACCCTTTCTTGCCAGCCACGCTGTGGAGTACTTGGACGCGTGTGATGGAGCATTGTCCTGCATGAGAATCATGTTTTTCTTGAAGGATGCAGACTTCTTCCTGTACCACTGCTTGAAGAAGGTGTCTTCCAGAAACTGGCAGTAGGACTGGGAGTTGAGCTTGACTCCATCCTCAACCCGAAAAGGCCCCACAAGCTCATCTTTGATGATACCAGCCCAAACCAGTACTCCACCTCCACCTTGCTGGCGTCTGAGTCGGACTGGAGCTCTCTGCCCTTTACCGATCCAGCCACGGGCCCATCAAGACTCACTCTCATTTCATCAGTCCATAAAACCTTAGAAAAATCAGTCTTGAGATATTTCTTGGCCCAGTCTTGACGTTTCAGCTTGTGTGTCTTGTTCAGTGGTGGTGGTTTTTCAGCCTTTCTTACCTTGGCCATGTCTCTGAGTATTGCACACCTTGTGCTTTTGGGCACTCCAGTGATGTTGCAGCTCTGAAATATGGCAAAACTGGTGGCAAGTGGCATCTTGGCAGCTGCACGCTTGACTTTTCTCAGTTCATGGGCAGTTTATTTTGCGCCTTGGTTTTTCCAGACGCTTCTTGTGACCCTGTTGACTATTTTGAATGAAACTCTTGATTGTTGGATGATCACGCTTCAGAAGCTTGGCAATTTTAAGAGTGCTGCATCCCTCTGCAAGATATCTCACTATTTTTGACTTTTCGGAGCCTGTCAAGTCCTTCTTTTGACCCATTTTCCCAAAGGAAAGGAAGTTGCCTAATAATTATGCACACCTGATATAGGGTGTTGATGTCATTAGACCACACCCCTTCTCATTACAGAGATGCACATCACCTAATATGCTTAATTGGTAGTAGGCTTTCGAGCCTATACAGCTTGGAGTAAGACAACATGCATAAAGAGGATGATGTGCTCAAAATACTCATTTGCCTAATAATTCTGCACTCCCTGTATATATATATACATTTTTCTTGTGTTGTGACAGTTCCTAGAGAAATGAAATATTAAATAAAAAAACAGTGGGCGTGGCTTGTTTTTTCTATTGCAAGCTGATTGGATGACCATTTCTGTTTGTTGTCTAAACTGACAGCTGGAGGGGGCTTGGTTACGTATGTTAGCCACGCCCAATACCTCAGACAGACCTAATCTGAGAATTGAATTCAAAACAAAGTGCATTTTCAGATTTCACTTAACAAAGACAAACTATCTTTTCATCCTTTATGACATGCACAGATTAATTGTTCACAACAGAATTAGCAATGTGAGCGAACAAAATCAGTATGCCTAGATTTGATGTCATGTGTACTTTAAAGTGTGTGCTGAATGAAATGAATGTAAATGTGTGCAGGATCCTATCTCTGGCCTGTAGCCCGAGCGGGACGTCATTTGTTTGCTCCGCTGCGGCTCATTCTGGTGTGGTGATGGAGAGTGAAACTCGAGGATCTGCTCCTGTTTCTGGTCAATTACTGCTCTGGGACACCAAAACTGTCAAACAGCAGGTTCTGATTGAGCTTCTGCACTCAAATACCTATTTTCCCTGTGTCTATTTCAGTGGACGTCGTATGTTTTGTTATTTGTTTTGCTTCTGGAGCATTTCACCAAATCTAAATTTACAGATTATGCGCTTTTACTCAGTGTTAAATGCTCCCAATGTGAGTTTAAATACATTTCACGTGACATTTATTGCCATACTACAGAAAGCAGCAGCAGCAGATAGTTAATCTCAGATCTTGAACATAAAATAACTAGCAGATGCGTGGAAGATGAAAGTCAGAACTGTGATTCAGCACAAACCAACAACACCAGTCACTAGTCACTTTTGTTGGGAGTGCGGTGGCTGCTATTTAAATGTTTCTGTCATGTCTAACAATTTCATTCATTCATTTTCCTTCGGCTTAGTCCCTGATTCATCAGGGGTCGCCACAGCTGAAGGATCCGCCAACTATTCAGCATATGTTTTACACAGCGGATGCCCTTCCAGCTGCAACCCAGTACTGGGAAACACCCATACACACTCATTTACACACACACTCATACACTACGGCCAGTTCAGTTCATCAATTCCCCTATAGCGCATGTGTTTGGACTGTGGGGGAAACCGGAGCACCTGGAGGAAACCCACGCCAACACGGGGAGAACATGCAAACTCCACACAGAAACGCCAACTGACCCAGTCGAAGACTGGAACCAGCGACCTTCTTGCTGTGAGGCCACAGTGCTAACCACTAATCCACCGTACTGCCAACTTTAGCCGTTATCAAATAACACACATTTAAAATGTAAATAAAAAGTTCTTAGAATACAGTAACGCATTACACCCAACTCTGATGATGTTTGTGTTGTGTTTGTGTTCAGCTGCAGTTCGCGTTAGAGCCGGGTCCAGTGGCAATAAACTGCACAGCGTTTAACCATAACGGAAACCTGCTGGTGACGGGAGCAGCAGACGGGATCATTCGACTGTTCGGTAAGAAGAAATTTCATTAATAATGGTCTTTAAAAGTCTTCCATTTGACTGGTCAGTCTTAGTACACGATGTAGCTACAGATGTAACTACAGAAGAGTCAAGCTTTAAATAGGAAAATTATATAAACACATTTTTTCAAGTAGGTATCGCTGCAAGTAGGCTGGGTGACCTTCAAGTGGGAGGGACTTAAACTACAAGTAGGTTGGGTTTAGGTCAGGGGTGTCCACACTTGGTCCTGGAGGGCCAGTGTCCTGCAAAGTTTAGTTCCAACCCCAATCAGACACACCTGGACTAGCTAATCAAGCTCTTACTAGGTTTTCTAGAAACATCCCTGCAGGTGTGTTAAGGCAAGTTACGGCTAAAATCTGCTGGACACCGGCCCTCCAGGACCGAGTTTGGACACCCCTGGTTTAGGTGGTGCAGATAATAATATAGCACATCAGGTTACAGTGAGGTTGGGTTTAGGTGTAGTCATTCATAAAGCACAATATTGGACTCTTATCATGTACAAGACATTAAATAAATAAAAACTCCAGGTTTGCACAGCCCACTTGGAGCTCGTAGGCCCACTCACTTGGAGCTCAAGTCCCACACACTTGAAACTGGCACTGACCTCCGTTTATACCCTTCTCCATTTTTTGAGATGCTAATTGTCTAATCCGATTCAATGATCTATGCTAAGCTAAGCTAAAAGTGCATCTGCAGACCCAGAGATTGGCTGAATCCATTCAAAATATGGTAAAACTCAACTATTTAACTCTAGGAGAGCTGTAAAATGAGCATATTTACAAAATAAGTGTCTAAACTAAAAAAAAACCTGAAACCAATCTACTACTTGAATGTGCCAGTGGATTGATGCTTCATATTTTTGAAAAGACATGTTATATTTGTAGACTTTGTTTATTCATTTTTACATGCCGGCAGCTAGCTCTCTGCAACTCTCACATGGTCGCCCACTGAAGCTAAGCAGGGCTGCGCCCGGTCAGTACCTGGATGGGAGACCACATGGGAAAGCTAGGTTGCTGTTGGAAGTGGTGTTAGTGAGGCCAGCAGGGGGCGCCCAACCTGCGGTCTGTGTGGGTCCTAATGCCCCAGTATAGTGACGGGGACTCTATACTGCTCAGTGAGCGCCGTATTTCGGACGAGACGTTAAACCGAGGTCCTGACTCTCTGTGGTCATTAAAAATCCCAGGATGTCCTTTGAAAAAGAGTAGGGGTTTAACCCCGGCATCCTGCCCAAATCTGCTCACTGGCCTCTGTCCATCATGGCCTCCGAACCCTCCCAATATCATAATTGGCTTAATCACTCTGTCTCCTCTCCACCAATCAGCTGGTGTGTGGTGTGCGGTCTGCCACAAAATGGCTGCCGTCGCGTCATTCAGGTGTATGCTGCACACTGGTGGTGGATGAGCAGATTCCCCCCAATGTGTAAAGCGCTTTGAGTGCCCAGAAAACCGCTATATAAATGTAAGGAATTATTATTATTATTATTATTATTACATTTTTTTTTAATTAATGTAAGAATAACCTTACAAATTAGATTCACTTAATCCATAATACAATTTTTTATATTGAGTCAAAAAGTGAATATCACATGATTTCAATCATCTCTCAGTTGTCAAATCATTGCATAACATATATTTTAACCAAAAAGAAAAACTTCAGAGGTTTAATCATAAAACTAAGCATTTAAATATAATCTAACTTAAGATATTTTACTAAAGACTGGGCTTAATAATAAGGATTGCCCGATGGCCCATGGCCAGCATGCGACCTGCTCGGGACAGTGGCCCAAACTAAAGTTTAATTTGGCTGCGACTGTTTGTCAATTGTGTGCAAAGGGTGCTTTCACACCTAGACGTTTGTTTCAGATCCTGTCTCATTTGCCCAGTTAGCGTGGTTTGTTTGGCATAAGTGAGTCCTGCAATTGTGCTCGGATCTGCCCCCAATCAATTGGTAATATTTTTTCTTCTGGAAAAAGTCTTATTTGTTTTATTTCGGCTAGAATAAAAGCAGCTTTAATTTTTTATTTTTATTTTTAAAAAACATTTTAAGGTCAATAGTATTTTAAGCTATATTTTTTTCTGATAATCTACAGAACAGACCATTGTTATACAATAACTTGCCTAATTACCCTAACCTGCCTAGTTAACCTGATTAACTTAAGCCTGGTTTATACTTCTGCGTCAAGTGACCGGCGTGACCCACGGTGCATGTGCTGTTTCTGTTTCTCTGCAATACACTTCAGAAACACTAGCTGGCAGTAGGTGTTAATGTTCCTCTGTGTCGAGTTTCTTCGCTGGTGTTTTGTTTGTTCTGAACGCTTCCTTAATGTACAAGTAGCTTAAACTCGCTCATTCAGAGGCGGGAATCGGCGGACGTGCAACAACATTAATCATAAGGTAAACGCAAAACAACAGTTTCTATATGGAGCTCCTTCATGGGACTCGACCCTTGTAAACACTCGCTGCATCGAGCTCGCGCAGCTCTCACCTCCGCCCACACTCGTCATCGCTACCAAGCCGACCAATCACAGAGCTTGCACTACACGTAGTTTCGACGTATAGTTAAATTTTTTGAGAGGTGCGCGTCAGCATCACCGACGGCCACAGTGAGGGCTATGCGTATAAGCATACGCGAGCGCTTGACGCAGACGTATAAATCAGCCTTAAAACCTCGTGTGAATGGGACATCAGTAATATTCAGCCAATCTCTGAGTCTGCTGGACTAGCTTAGTTTAGCTTAGCATAGATTATTGAATCAGATTAGACCATTAGCCTCTCGCTCAAAAAATGAGCAATAATTTTCCTATTTAAAGCGTGACTCTTGTGTAGTTACATCATGTACTAAGACTCAGGGTTTCTGCAGGTTTCATCAAGTCAAGTAATGCTGCGTTCACACCAGACGCGGAACGCGCGGCTAAATCGCGCTATTCGCGAGTAAATAGACGCGTGAACATTTGAGTTTACTCGCTTCATCCGCGCGTCAGACTCCGCTTCATTCGCGCGTCAAACTCCGCTTCATTCGCGCGTCAAATTCACTTCAGAACAGACGCGGATTTGCGTCATGGGCAGGGCTTCTGTCTGCTCGGTGACTGTAGCTTCGTTGCTAAATGGTTAACATGGATTTTATTGATAAAATAACTGTGTTTATGTGCTTTATGAAGGCTGTAAAACAGCGTCGATACGTTTGGAGCCGTGTCTGAGTCCACTAGATACTTTCAGAGGTGCACCCAGTGCTGTGGGCTCATAAACTCATCCAGAAACTTAACCTGGATGACTGGGGCTTCCAGCGGTGCTTCTGACTGAGCCAAGCCCAGTTTGATGAACTGTTGTCGGTGTCGGCTGGAGGATTTCCCCCGGACACCAACAACAGGTGCTACGTCACAATCATGCTCCCACAAGAGCAAGCTCCTGATTGGTTAATGCGGCGCGAATGTCCGCAGAAGTTCAGATATTTGAACTCGAGCGATTTGCGCGTTAAGCGCGTCAAACGCTCAATTCGCGCGTATCGCGCCATTCGCGCCGCGCCATTCGCATCATTCGCGCCGCGCCATTCGCGCAATTCGCGTCATCCGCGCCATTCGCGCAATTCACGTCATTCGCGCCGCGCCATTCGCGCGTATCGCGCCGCAGGATGCCTATTCGCGCGTTTGCATTGACTTAACATGTAAATCACTCGCGCAAGACGCTTCTTCCGCGTCTGGTGTGAACGTAGCATGAGACCTTTTTTAAGAGCATTATTAAGGAAATTTCAGACTTATACAAAGCTAAACGCTGAGGATTTTAAAAACGTTTGTCATGTTTTTGTGCAGATATGCAGCGCTATGAGAGTGCGTTGAGCTGGAAGGCTCATGATGGTGAGGTGTACAGCGTGGAGTTCAGCTATGATGAAAACACCGTCTTCAGCATCGGAGAGGACGGAAAGGTGATGAGAATATTGTTCTCTGTGCACTTTCCTTCCTGAATGAATCAACTCTTTTAAACATCACTTTAATGAACCATGTAACGAATTTAAGTCAGAGCCTTGCGCCACCTACTGGCGGTTTTAGTGTTATATTGATTTAATCACAACATGCATACGCAAAAAATCTCCTAAAAATATGGAGATTTTTTTTGACAATATCACAGATTACAACCCTCACGTTTGTCTTTTAATATAAGGGCTAATAAACAGCTAATAATAGTTGTTTGAGGCTAATTACACCTTTTTATTTATGCTAATAAATCTATACACTTAATCACATAAGTTTCTATTGAAATGAATCAAATGTGCCTGTGAAGAATGTGATTTCAGTGATTCAGTTCATTTGCATCATCATGTTTGTTTCCCAACATGTCAGTTCTGGCATTAGCAGTGTTGTAATGGGTGTGTTGTGTTTGTGTTCAGTTTGTCCAGTGGAATATCCACCGCTGTGGTGTGAAGCAGTCCGAGTACTCTCTTTCCCAGGATGCCGTGGGGCCGTTTGTTCTGTCGGGTTACAGCGGATATAAACAGGTTCAGGTTCCCCGCGGTCGACTCTTCGCTTTCGACTCTGAGGGTCAACATGTGCTGACCTGCTCCAGCACTGGAGGAAACATCTACAGGGTAAAAACCCAGTAAACAAACACCCACATTACACTAACCAAAGATTATTACATTAAAAACACAGTAAACAAACACTTACGTTACGCTAACCAAAGATTAACACATTAAAAACACAGTAAACTACTATCATAGGGAATCAACTCTTTTGAACGAATCACTTGAAACATCTACAGGGTAAAAACACAGTAAACAAACACCCACATTACACTAACCAAAGATTATTACATTAAAAACACAGTAAACAAACACTCACGTTACACTAACCAAAGATTATTACATTAAAAACACAGTAAACTACTATCATAGGGAATCAACTCTTTTGAACGAATCACTTAAAACATCTACAGGGTAAAAACCCAGTAAACAAACACTCACGTTACACTAACCAAAGATTATTACATTAAAAACACAGTAAACAAACACTCACGTTACACTAACCAAACATTAACACATTAAAAACACAGTAAACTACTATCATAGGGAATCAACTCTTTTGAACGAATCACTTGAAACATCTACAGGGTAAAAACACAGTAAACAAACACCCACATTACACTAACCAAAGATTATTACATTAAAAACACAGTAAACAAACACTCACGTTACACTAACCAAACATTAACACATTAAAAACACAGTAAACAAACACTCACGTTACACTAACCAAAGATTATTACATTAAAAACACAGTAAACTACTATCATAGGGAATCAACTCTTTTGAACGAATCACTTGAAACATCTACAGGGTAAAAACACAGTAAACAAACACTCACGTTACACTAACCAAAGATTATTACATTAAAAACACAGTAAACAAACACTCACGTTACACTAACCAAACATTAACACATTAAAAACACAGTAAACTACTATCATAGGGAATCAACTCTTTTGAACGAATCACTTATAACATCTACAGGGTAAAAACACAGTAAACAAACACCCACATTACACTAACCAAAGATTATTACATTAAAAACACAGTAAACAAACACTCACGTTACACTAACCAAACATTAACACATTAAAAACACAGTAAACAAACACTCACGTTACACTAACCAAACATTAACACATTAAAAACACAGTAAACAAACACTCACGTTACACTAACCAAAGATTATTACATTAAAAACACAGTAAACAAACACTCACGTTACACTAACCAAACATTAACACATTAAAAACACAGTAAACAAACACTCACGTTACACTAACCAAAGATTATTACATTAAAAACACAGTAAACTACTATCATAGGGAATCAACTCTTTTAAACGAATCACTTGAAACATCTACAGGGTAAAAACACAGTAAACAAACACCCACATTACACTAACCAAAGATTATTACATTAAAAACACAGTAAACAAACACTCACGTTACACTAACCAAACATTAACACATTAAAAACACAGTAAACAAACACCCACATTACACTAACCAAAGATTATTACATTAAAAACAAAGTAAACAAACACTCACGTTACACTAACCAAACATTAACACATTAAAAACACAGTAAACTACTATCATAGGGAATCAACTCTTTTGAACGAATCATTTGAAACATCTACAGGGTAAAAACACAGTAAACAAACACCCACATTACACTAACCAAAGATTATTACATTAAAAACACAGTAAACAAACACTCACGTTACACTAACCAAACATTAACACATTAAAAACACAGTAAACAAACACTCACGTTACACTAACCAAAGATTATTACATTAAAAACACAGTAAACTACTATCATAGGGAATCAACTCTTTTGAACGAATCACTTGAAACATCTACAGGGTAAAAACACAGTAAACAAACACCAACATTACACTAACCAAAGATTATTACATTAAAAACACAGTAAACAAACACTCACGTTACACTAACCAAACATTAACACATTAAAAACACAGTAAACAAACACCCACATTACACTAACCAAAGATTATTACATTAAAAACACAGTAAACAAACACTCACGTTACACTAACCAAACATTAACACATTAAAAACACAGTAAACTACTTTCATAAGGGAGTCAACTCCTTTGAACGAATCACTTGAAACATCTACAGGGTAAAAAACCAGTAAACAAACACCAACATTACACTAACCAAAGATTATTACATTAAAAACACAGTAAACAAACACTCACGTTACACTAACCAAACATTAACACATTAAAAACACAGTAAACTACTATCATAGGGAATCAACTCTTTTGAACGAATCATTTGAAACATCTACAGGGTAAAAACACAGTAAACAAACACCCACATTACACTAACCAAAGATTATTACATTAAAAACACAGTAAACAAACACTCACGTTACACTAACCAAACATTAACACATTAAAAACACAGTAAACTACTATCATAGGGAATCAACTCTTTTGAACGAATCATTTGAAACATCTACAGGGTAAAAACACAGTAAACAAACACCAACATTACACTAACCAAAGATTATTACATTAAAAACACAGTAAACAAACACTCACGTTACACTAACCAAACATTAACACATTAAAAACACAGTAAACTACTATCATAGGGAATCAACTCTTTTGAACGAATCACTTGAAACATCTACAGGGTAAAAACCCAGTAAACTAACACCAACATTACACTAACCAAAGATTATTACATTAAAAACACAGTAAACAAACACTCACGTTACACTAACCAAACATTAACACATTAAAAACACAGTAAACAAACACTCACGTTACACTAACCAAACATTAACACATTAAAAACACAGTAAACTACTTTCATAAGGGAGTCAACTCCTTTGAACGAATCACTTGAAACATCTACAGGGTAAAAAACCAGTAAACAAACACCAACATTACACTAACCAAAGATTATTACATTAAAAACACAGTAAACAAACACTCACGTTACACTAACCAAACATTAACACATTAAAAACACAGTAAACTACTATCATAGGGAATCAACTCTTTTAAACGAATCACTTGAAACATCTACAGGGTAAAAACACAGTAAACAAACACCCACATTACACTAACCAAAGATTATTACATTAAAAACACAGTAAACAAACACTCACGTTACACTAACCAAACATTAACACATT
This sequence comes from Danio kyathit, assembly GCA_903798195.1. Lineage (NCBI taxonomy): Eukaryota > Metazoa > Chordata > Actinopteri > Cypriniformes > Danionidae > Danio > Danio kyathit. The sequence continues at coordinate 3,084,041 of LR812539.1, forward strand.
AAAAACACAGTAAACTACTATCATAGGGAATCAACTCTTTTGAACGAATCACTTGAAACATCTACAGGGTAAAAACCCAGTAAACTAACACCAACATTACACTAACCAAAGATTATTACATTAAAAACACAGTAAACAAACACTCACGTTACACTAACCAAACATTAACACATTAAAAACACAGTAAACTACTATCATAGGGAATCAACTCTTTTGAACGAATCACTTGAAACATCTACAGGGTAAAAACACAGTAAACAAACACTCACGTTACACTAACCAAAGATTATTACATTAAAAACACAGTAAACAAACACTCACGTTACACTAACCAAACATTAACACATTAAAAACACAGTAAACTACTATCATAGGGAATCAACTCTTTTGAACGAATCACTTGAAACATCTACAGGGTAAAAACACAGTAAACAAACACCAACATTACACTAACCAAAGATTATTACATTAAAAACACAGTAAACAAACACCCACATTACACTAACCAAAGATTATTACATTAAAAACACAGTAAACTACTATCATAGGGAATCAACTCTTTTAAACGAATCACTTGAAACATCTACAGGGTAAAAACTCAGTAAACAAAAACCCACATTACACTAACCAAAGATTATTACATTAAAAACAAAGTAAACAAACACTCACGTTACACTAACCAAACATTAACACATTAAAAACACAGTAAACTACTATCATAGGGAATCAACTCTTTTGAACGAATCATTTGAAACATCTACAGGGTAAAAACACAGTAAACAAACACCCACATTACACTAATCAAAGATTATTACATTAAAAACACAGTAAACAAACACTCACGTTACACTAACCAAACATTAACACATTAAAAACACAGTAAACTACTATCAAAGGGAATCAACTCTTTTGAACGAATCACTTGAAACATCTACAGGGTAAAAACACAGTAAACAAACACCCACATTACACTAACCAAAGATTATTACATTAAAAACACAGTAAACAAACACTCACGTTACACTAACCAAACATTAACACATTAAAAACACAGTAAAACTACTATCAAAGGGAATCAACTCTTTTGAACGAATCACTTGAAACATCTACAGGGTAAAAACACAGTAAACAAACACCAACATTACACTAACCAAAGATTATTACATTAAAAACACAGTAAACAAACACTCACGTTACACTAACCAAACATTAACACATTAAAAACACAGTAAACTACTTTCATAAGGGAGTCAACTCCTTTGAACGAATCACTTGAAACATCTACAGGGTAAAAAACCAGTAAACAAACACCAACATTACACTAACCAAAGATTATTACATTAAAAACACAGTAAACAAACACTCACGTTACACTAACCAAACATTAACACATTAAAAACACAGTAAACTACTATCATAGGGAATCAACTCTTTTGAATGAATCATTTGAAACATCTACAGGGTAAAAACACAGTAAACAAACACCCACATTACACTAACCAAAGATTATTACATTAAAAACACAGTAAACAAACACTCACGTTACACTAACCAAACATTAACACATTAAAAACACAGTAAACAAACACTCACGTTACACTAACCAAACATTAACACATTAAAAACACAGTAAACTACTATCATAGGGAATCAACTCTTTTGAACGAATCACTTGAAACATCTACAGGGTAAAAACCCAGTAAACTAACACCAACATTACACTAACCAAAGATTATTACATTAAAAACACAGTAAACAAACACTCACGTTACACTAACCAAACATTAACACATTAAAAACACAGTAAACTACTATCATAGGGAATCAACTCTTTTAAACGAATCACTTGAAACATCTACAGGGTAAAAACACAGTAAACAAACACCCACATTACACTAACCAAAGATTATTACATTAAAACACAGTAAACAAACACTCACGTTACACTAACCAAACATTAACACATTAAAACACAGTAAACTACTATCATAGGGAATCAACTCTTTTGAACGAATCACTTGAAACATCTACAGGGTAAAAACCCAGTAAACTAACACCAACATTACACTAACCAAAGATTATTACATTAAAAACACAGTAAACAAACACTCACGTTACACTAACCAAACATTAACACATTAAAAACACAGTAAACTACTATCATAGGGAATCAACTCTTTTGAACGAATCACTTGAAACATCTACAGGGTAAAAACACAGTAAACAAACACCCACGTTACACTAACCAAAGATTATTACATTAAAAACACAGTAAACAAACACTCATGTTACACTAACCAAACATTAACACATTAAAAACACAGTAAACTACTATAATAGGGAATCAACTCTTTTGAACGAATCACTTGAAACATCTACAGGGTAAAAACACAGTAAACTAACACCAACATTACACTAACCAAAGATTATTACATTAAAAACACAGTAAACAAACACTCACGTTACACTAACCAAACATTAACACATTAAAAACACAGTAAACAAACACCCACATTACACTAACCAAAGATTATTACATTAAAAACACAGTAAACAAACACCCACATTACACTAACCAAAGATTATTACATTAAAAACACAGTAAACAAACACTCATGTTACACTAACCAAACATTAACACATTAAAAACACAGTAAACAAACACCAACATTACACTAACCAAAGATTATTACATTAAAAACACAGTAAACAAACACTCACGTTACACTAACCAAACATTAACACATTAAAAACACAGTAAACTACTATCATAGGGAATCAACTCTTTTGAACGAATCATTTGAAACATCTACAGGGTAAAAACACAGTAAACTAACACCAACATTACACTAACCAAAGATTATTACATTAAAAACACAGTAAACAAACACTCACGTTACACTAACCAAACATTAACACATTAAAAACACAGTAAACTACTATCATAGGGAATCAACTCTTTTGAACGAATCACTTGAAACATCTACAGGGTAAAAACCCAGTAAACAAACACCCACATTACACTAACCAAAGATTATTACATTAAAAACACAGTAAACAAACACTCATGTTACACTAACCAAACATTAACACATTAAAAACACAGTAAACTACTATAATAGGGAATCAACTCTTTTGAACGAATCACTTGAAACATCTACAGGGTAAAAACACAGTAAACAAACACTCACGTTACACTAACCAAAGATTATTACATTAAAAACACAGTAAACAAACACTCACGTTACACTAACCAAAGATTATTACATTAAAAACACAGTAAACTACTATCATAGGGAATCAACTCTTTTGAACGAATCACTTGAAACATCTACAGGGTAAAAACACAGTAAACAAACACCCACATTACACTAACCAAAGATTATTAGATTAAAAACACAGTAAACAAACACCCACATTACACTAACCAAAGATTATTACATTAAAAACACAGTAAACAAACACTCACGTTACACTAACCAACATTAACACATTAAAAACACAGTAAACTACTATCATAGGGAATCAACTCTTTTGAACGAATCACTTGAAACATCTACAGGGTAAAAACCCAGTAAACTAACACCAACATTACACTAACCAAAGATTATTACATTAAAAACACAGTAAACAAACACCAACATTACACTAACCAAAGATTATTACATTAAAAACACAGTAAACTACTATCATAGGGAATCAACTCTTTTAAACGAATCACTTGAAACATCTACAGGGTAAAAACCCAGTAAACAAACACCCACATTACACTAACCAAAGATTATTACATTAAAAACAAAGTAAACAAACACTCACGTTACACTAACCAAACATTAACACATTAAAAACACAGTAAACAAACACCCACATTACACTAACCAAAGATTATTACATTAAAAACACAGTAAACAAACACTCACGTTACACTAACCAAACATTAACACATTAAAAACACAGTAAACTACTTTCATAAGGGAATCAACTTCTTTGAACGAATCACTTGAAACATCTACAGGGTAAAAAACCAGTAAACAAACACCAACATTACACTAACCAAAGATTATTACATTAAAAACACAGTAAACAAACACTCACGTTACACTAACCAAACATTAACACATTAAAAACACAGTAAACTACTTTCATAAGGGAAAACATGAAGTAAACTACTATCATAGGGAATCAACTCTTTTGAACGAATCACTTGAAACATCTACAGGGTAAAAACCCAGTAAACTACAACCCCAAATCAGAAAAAGTTGGCACAGTATGGAAAATGCAAATAAAAAAAAAAGAAAGTGGTGATTTCCAAATTTACTTTGACTTGTTCTTTATTGCAGACAATATGAACACTGTTACACCCCCTGGTCAGTCTAGGGGAGTGGGGTTGCACACTTGACCAAGGATCTGGCTCAAACAAACACTCAACGAAAATTATACTCAAAGTAACGACCACAAACAAGAATTGCTGAACAAATAAAGTAATTTATTACAGGTGGTGATAAGTGAAGCAGTGAGTGAGCTATTCACAATATTTACAAATTACAACCAAAACAAAAACATAACTGGCAAGACTGGCGATGGGTGGCGCTAAAGCAAAGAAACAATCAAAACCAAACAGTCTTACTAATATCACTACACTAACCAAACATTAACACATTAAAAACACAGTAAACTACTATCAAAGGGAATCAACTCTTTTGAACGAATCACTTGAAACATCTACAGGGTAAAAACACAGTAAACAAACACCCACATTACACTAACCAAAGATTATTACATTAAAAACACAGTAAACAAACACTCACGTTACACTAACCAAACATTAACACATTAAAAACACAGTAAACTACTATCAAAGGGAATCAACTCTTTTGAACGAATCACTTGAAACATCTACAGGGTAAAAACACAGTAAACAAACACCAACATTACACTAACCAAAGATTATTACATTAAAAACACAGTAAACAAACACTCACGTTACACTAACCAAACATTAACACATTAAAAACACAGTAAACTACTTTCATAAGGGAGTCAACTCCTTTGAACGAATCACTTGAAACATCTACAGGGTAAAAAACCAGTAAACAAACACCAACATTACACTAACCAAAGATTATTACATTAAAAACACAGTAAACAAACACTCACGTTACACTAACCAAACATTAACACATTAAAAACACAGTAAACTACTATCATAGGGAATCAACTCTTTTGAACGAATCATTTGAAACATCTACAGGGTAAAAACACAGTAAACAAACACCCACATTACACTAACCAAAGATTATTACATTAAAAACACAGTAAACAAACACTCACGTTACACTAACCAAACATTAACACATTAAAAACACAGTAAACAAACACTCACGTTACACTAACCAAACATTAACACATTAAAAACACAGTAAACTACTATCATAGGGAATCAACTCTTTTGAACGAATCACTTGAAACATCTACAGGGTAAAAACCCAGTAAACTAACACCAACATTACACTAACCAAAGATTATTACATTAAAAACACAGTAAACAAACACTCACGTTACACTAACCAAACATTAACACATTAAAAACACAGTAAACTACTATCATAGGGAATCAACTCTTTTAAACGAATCACTTGAAACATCTACAGGGTAAAAACACAGTAAACAAACACCCACATTACACTAACCAAAGATTATTACATTAAAAACACAGTAAACAAACACTCACGTTACACTAACCAAACATTAACACATTAAAAACACAGTAAACTACTATCATAGGGAATCAACTCTTTTGAACGAATCACTTGAAACATCTACAGGGTAAAAACCCAGTAAACTAACACCAACATTACACTAACCAAAGATTATTACATTAAAAACACAGTAAACAAACACTCACGTTACACTAACCAAACATTAACACATTAAAAACACAGTAAACTACTATCATAGGGAATCAACTCTTTTGAACGAATCACTTGAAACATCTACAGGGTAAAAACACAGTAAACAAACACCCACGTTACACTAACCAAAGATTATTACATTAAAAACACAGTAAACAAACACTCATGTTACACTAACCAAACATTAACACATTAAAAACACAGTAAACTACTATAATAGGGAATCAACTCTTTTGAACGAATCACTTGAAACATCTACAGGGTAAAAAACACAGTAAACTAACACCAACATTACACTAACCAAAGATTATTACATTAAAAACACAGTAAAACAAACACTCACGTTACACTAACCAAACATTAACACATTAAAAACACAGTAAACAAACACCCACATTACACTAACCAAAGATTATTACATTAAAAACACAGTAAACAAACACCCACATTACACTAACCAAAGATTATTACATTAAAAACACAGTAAACAAACACTCATGTTACACTAACCAAACATTAACACATTAAAAACACAGTAAACAAACACCAACATTACACTAACCAAAGATTATTACATTAAAAACACAGTAAACAAACACTCACGTTACACTAACCAAACATTAACACATTAAAAACACAGTAAACTACTATCATAGGGAATCAACTCTTTTGAACGAATCATTTGAAACATCTACAGGGTAAAAACACAGTAAACTAACACCAACATTACACTAACCAAAGATTATTACATTAAAAACACAGTAAACAAACACTCACGTTACACTAACCAAACATTAACACATTAAAAACACAGTAAACTACTATCATAGGGAATCAACTCTTTTGAACGAATCACTTGAAACATCTACAGGGTAAAAACACAGTAAACAAACACCCACATTACACTAACCAAAGATTATTACATTAAAAACACAGTAAACAAACACCCACATTACACTAACCAAAGATTATTACATTAAAAACACAGTAAACAAACACTCACGTTACACTAACCAAAGATTATTACATTAAAAACACAGTAAACAAACACTCACGTTACACTAACCAAAGATTATTACATTAAAAACACAGTAAACAAACACTCATGTTACACTAACCAAACATTAACACATTAAAAACACAGTAAACTACTATAATAGGGAATCAACTCTTCTGAACGAATCACTTGAAACATCTACAGGGTAAAAACACAGTAAACAAACACTCACGTTACACTAACCAAAGATTATTACATTAAAAACACAGTAAACAAACACTCACGTTACACTAACCAAAGATTATTACATTAAAAACACAGTAAACTACTATCATAGGGAATCAACTCTTTTGAACGAATCACTTGAAACATCTACAGGGTAAAAACACAGTAAACAAACACCCACATTACACTAACCAAAGATTATTAGATTAAAAACACAGTAAACAAACACCCACATTACACTAACCAAAGATTATTACATTAAAAACACAGTAAACAAACACTCACGTTACACTAACCAAACATTAACACATTAAAAACACAGTAAACTACTATCATAGGGAATCAACTCTTTTGAACGAATCACTTGAAACATCTACAGGGTAAAAACCCAGTAAACTAACACCAACATTACACTAACCAAAGATTATTACATTAAAAACACAGTAAACAAACACCAACATTACACTAACCAAAGATTATTACATTAAAAACACAGTAAACTACTATCATAGGGAATCAACTCTTTTAAACGAATCACTTGAAACATCTACAGGGTAAAAACCCAGTAAACAAACACCCACATTACACTAACCAAGATTATTACATTAAAAACAAAGTAAACAAACACTCACGTTACACTAACCAAACATTAACACATTAAAAACACAGTAAACAAACACCCACATTACACTAACCAAAGATTATTACATTAAAAACACAGTAAACAAACACTCACGTTACACTAACCAAACATTAACACATTAAAAACACAGTAAACTACTTTCATAAGGGAATCAACTTCTTTGAACGAATCACTTGAAACATCTACAGGGTAAAAAACCAGTAAACAAACACCAACATTACACTAACCAAAGATTATTACATTAAAAACACAGTAAACAAACACTCACGTTACACTAACCAAACATTAACACATTAAAAACACAGTAAACTACTTTCATAAGGGAATCAACTTCTTTGAACGAATCACTTGAAACATCTACAGGGTAAAAAAACCAGTAAACAAACACCAACATTACACTAACCAAAGATTATTACATTAAAAACACAGTAAACAAACACTCACGTTACACTAACCAAACATTAACACATTAAAAACACAGTAAACTACTATCATAGGGAATCAACTCTTTTGAACGAATCACTTGAAACATCTACAGGGTAAAAACCCAGTAAACTACAACCCCAAATCAGAAAAAGTTGGCACAGTATGGAAAATGCAAATAAAAAAAAAAGAAAGTGGTGATTTCCAAATTTACTTTGACTTGTTCTTTATTGCAGACAATATGAACACTGTTACACCCCCTGGTCAGTCTAGGGGAGTGGGGTTGCACACTTGACCAAGGATCTGGCTCAAACAAACACTCAACGAAAATTATACTCAAAGTAACGACCACAAACAAGAATTGCTGAACAAATAAAGTAATTTATTACAGGTGGTGATAAGTGAAGCAGTGAGTGAGCTATTCACAATATTTACAAATTACAACCAAAACAAAAACATAACTGGCAAGACTGGCGATGGGTGGCGCTAAAGCAAAGAAACAATCAAAACCAAACAGTCTTACTAATATCAAATCCCTTCTAATCTAGTCTAATAAACAAAAATGTGAAAAATAAATCTTCAACGTCCAAAGACGTCTTATGCCGAGTTCAGACATGATTGTCAAAGTAGTCGTGTCACAGATGTTTTCACACTGGATGACTATCTGGGCTAGCGTTCTGTCGGCGCTGTGTTTACACTGTAGGATGGGTCGGCGACAGGAGAGTTCACACTGCATGACTTTACAATAGGAAGAATCACAGACAACTTTGTCTAAACTACGTCTCACAGCCAAACAAACGCGAGAAGTGACATGAAAACAACGCGAGGTCACGTAATATATCTTTATATAACTACATAATGTAAACAGAAGGCTTTAGCTTTAGAAACTTGTGTTGCTCACCTGGCTTTTGAAGAGAATTAACAATCTCTACTCAACTTTTTTTTGCTTTTCGACCTGATTGTGATATTGATGACGTGATCAGACGACACGTCAAACAGACACAGTTCTCCTGCCAAATTTACACTAGTTTTTCCTCCATTTCTTGGGTACAAATAAACTGAAAATGAGCGCTTTTAACTTCTCCCTCAGCCGCCCGCTGGCCTGCAGGTACCCGTACAAGTGGATGCTGCCCTCTCATTGGCTGTAGGTGATCGCTGATGCTATTTTCAATCAGAACACGTTTCACACGGCATGATTTGAATCGCCGACAGCTCCAGATATTTAGCATGTCAAATATCTGACGGGTGTCTGCGACTCATCGGCGATTCGCTCATATCGTGTCCACACTGTGTGATTGTCCCTCACGCGAACGAGCACCGATTTGCCTGTGATTTCAGGCATTTGTCGGCGATTTCTCAAAACCTGTCGGCGAGTCAAAATCAGGGCTAAAATCATGCAGTCTGAACCCGGCATTACCTAAACTACACTAACTATCCACTTAACCAAAAATACACAGGTTGGCGCTCACCCCCTTCCCTAGTGTATCTCTAGACAGTTGAACTCCTATGTGTTAAAATGTATGTCACGTGGCCTACTTACCTACCAGTCTTTCTACTATACCTCTGTCAGACAGTGACTAAACCAAAATGACAACACAGTGTAAATAAAGGTGAAGACAGACAATATATCACAACAAAACTGAACAAAATGGGGGTATAAGCACAGAATCGAGCAAACAAGCACAGAAACCAATAACAAGTCGAGCTAACAAAGACTCCCAAACTGCTGGCAGACAAAAAATATATAGTGAGCTGGAGTGATCTGATTGGCTGAGTTGTCACTGAGGAACCAATCAGCATAAGGCAGTGTCAGGATTGGTTGCATCAAGTGGAGGTGAACCAGCCAATCAGGAACAGCAGTAGGCAAAAAAACAAGTAGGTGAACTGGGGTGATAGAAAGAAAAACACAATGAGACACATAATAGAAATAGAAATAACCAATATGAGCTGGCACGTAACAAACACAAAATATTTCATGTTTTGTCTGGTCAACTTCATTCCGTGTGTAAATATCCTTCCTTTCCTGTCATTCAGACCTGCAACAGATTCCAGAAAAAGTTGGGACAGGATCAGTTTAGGGCTAGTACTCAGGTAGATTAGATTAGAATTAAATAATGATGTGATGTGGAACAGGTGATGATGATTGTGATTATGATTTGATACAAAAGCAGCATCCAAGAAAGGTCTAGTCCTTTAGGAGCAAAGATGGGCCGAGGATCACCAGTTTGCCAACAAATACATGAGAAAATGATTGAACTGTTTAAAAACAATGTTCCTCACCGAAAGAGAGGAAGACATTTGGATATTTCAGCTTCAACAGTGCAGAACATCATTAAAAGATTGAAGGAATCTGGAGGAATTACAGTGCGTAAAGGACAAAGGCTCAAGCCTAACCTGAACTAGAGATCTGCGAGGGACTGAATTTTTAGTCCCGCTCCTGCCAGGTTAGGGCTGGACAATAATTCGATATCAATATATATCGCGATAGATTTTTTTTCAATAACGATGATATGATTTTTGAACCCATTTCCGATATTTCGATATAAATTTGCATATATATAAATATATATATTATTATTTATATACGATCTTATACATGTATCACTTGTCACTGAATGACATTCAGTGCTCAGCCGTCAGAAAGAGCGTGATCTGATCTCACTTACGTGATGACGAACAACACAGACACGCTGCCAGCGCTCAGCACAGCAGTTGGTTTAAGCTGCGCCTCAGAAAGTTTTAGCTACAAAATGAGTGCTCTGAATACAGATGCGAATGAACAAGCTTCCACAAGTAAGAATGCAGACGAAATAGTTGACAAGAAAGGAAAGAGTAATGCAGTGGTGTAGAAGTGGTTCAGTTCAGTAAAGTTAGCAACAGATTCGCAGATTCGTATTTTCCGGATCAATAACTCATGACCGAAACATTGTTCCTACACAAATAGCACATTTTTTCAACTGTCGCAATGTATACAACCACCTACAACCTTATTTTCCTAAAAATGAGCTTTCCTACGCGCTGGACGCATTATATTGATCTCTATGCGCAGGCGGCAAAGAGGCCGATCCTTAGGCACCGTCTACAAAGAGCAAAACGCAAAAACCAATACTACAAAAGCTGTCAATAACTTCCCTCTAACTCATTATACTGCCATCAAACTCAGATCACACGTCACTGCTGTCCTGCTGGTAAGACTACAACACTTATTTTTCTAAAAAACTATTTTGCATATTTTTAATGAATTTTTGAGCTTTATTTATTTGATAGTTTATTTCACATTTCTTGTTTGTATAGGCTAAATACAAATAAAAAGTGAACAATTTTTTGTACTGTTTTTATTAAAAAAAAAAAGTTATAAGAGTCTGGAGGTATTATCGACTTTGCAAATTCACTTTGCAGACATTTGTAGGTACAGACATCCATTGTGTGCGTTCTTGAGAGTTTTTCCTTTCTTTTTAATATTGTCCATATCGATATCGGAATTATATCGTATCGACCGAAATAAAAAAAATATATCGTGATATAAATTTTTGCCATATCGTCCAGCCCTACGCCAGGTGTTAATCCACACCCGACCGCTCCCGCTGTATATTCAGCCTTTGTTCACCCGCTGCCCGACCTCCCCGTTTTCTACCCAACCCAACCGTTCCAGCTAAATTTAGATCTGGTTTGCAAAATCTCACATTAAAATTGAGCACTACCAAAAGAGAGAGAGAGAGAACAGATAAAAGTGTAGGTTGTGCAAGGGTTGTAGGCTAAATGTCAGCTTTGTTTGCCCCTCTGGATGAGACATGAGTGCCGCCTTGAACAGTGACATGCAGTGAGGTTTGTAGCTGTTGAGGCACTCGCTCTTTCAAAGTCAGATTTACAAACATATCCACTCAATATATTTGCCAGCTACCGATTTCATAGGCTATATCATATCAACATTATGGCATATTGCTTTGTTCATTCTGGCCATGGGGTGCGCTTCCCAAACATTGACGTAACTCGCGGCTGATCTATCATGGTATGATGCATCGTTTTGGAAAAGAACAATGTAGTGATGAGTGTTTCCCAAAACCCGTAGTTTCTCTATCGCAGATCCATCATTTGAACCACGTTAGTTATAACTAGGCCCACACGGAATCTGCACGCGCAGAATTCCGCAGATTTTTCCATCATTAATTCTGTTTATTTACTTGAGTAAATGTGTGTAAATCTAAATTTATTCAGTTTTTTTATTAATTACAGTAATATTATTGACTAATATGAAAATGTTCATCTAATTAATGTACAATGCAGTTTGTACAGTCATATTTTCTGTCTTTTAGTAGATATATTATATGAGAGACTTGCTTTGTTTACTAAATAAGTGGATCTAATTGGATTTGCATTTTAAACATTAAATAAAAGTTAAAAAGTTATTTTTTTTTATTTCACATATTAAGGTTTTAGTTATGAGACTCCCAAAATAATTCTGCAGAAATCTGCAGATTTTTACCAAAAATCTCCGCAGAAACAGCAAAAAATGTCCGCAGATTCTGTCTGGCCCTACTGTTGAGGCACTCACTCTTCCAAAGTCAGATTTACAAACATATCCAATCAATATATTTGCCAGCTACCGATTTCATAGGCTATATCATATCAGCATTATGGCATATTGGGCCAAGGAAGAATGTTAAATATACAGTATAGCGATTAAATATGCCTCCCAAAAAGCACCCCACTGGATGGTACAGAGTCCAGACAGCGACACACAGCACCACGGCAGATGCGCGCGCTCTCCCTCATTCACACAGACACAGCACCACTGCTGATGTGCGCACTCTCTCTCATTCACTCACACACACACAGCACCACGGCGGATGAGTGCTCTCTCTCTCTCGCTCGTGTTCTCTCTCTCTCTCTCTATCTCTCGGGAGCGCTATATTGTTAGACCAGCCCCTCCCGTTCAAATTACACCAGAGTTACCGACCGTTACTTTGTTTCATTCGGAAATTTATTGCAGAAATTTATTCGGATCGCAGACCTCTAAGCTGAACAACCGTGATCTCCGACCCCTCAGGCAGCGCTGCATCAAGAATCCTCATTCATCTATAAGCCAGATCACCACATGGGCTCAGGACTACTGCGGCAAACTTTTGTCGAGTACCACAATACAGAGTTACATCCACAAATACCAGTGAAAACTGCACTGTGCCAAAAGGAAGCCCTATGTTAACAGTGTGCAGAATCACCGTCAACTCCTCTAGGCTCGGAGGCATCTGGGATGCACCATCACACAGTGGAAGCGTGCATTTCAGGTATTGTTTGGGAGAAATGAACTGCGTGTGCTCCAGACAAAAGAAGAAAAGGATCATCCAGACTGTTACCAGCAAGTCCAAAAGCCAGGGTCTGTCATGGTATGGGGTTGTGCCAGCACCCTTGGCAAAGGTAACTCGCTCTTCTGTGATGCTGCTCTAATGCTGAACAGTACAGAGAGATTTTGGAGCACAATACGCTGCCTACTCCAGGGACGCCCATGCATATTTCAACAAGACAATGCAAAACCACATTCTGCACACATTACAGACTCCTGCTGCGGAGGAAGAGGATACAGGAACTTGACTGGCCTGCCTGCAGTCCTGACCTGTCTCCAATAGAGAATGTACTGTTGGCCCCCTTAAAAATGTGACAAAATGACACCTGAAACACTTAATCACGTGGTGTCTTCAGTCCTAAACGTCTTTAAGTGTTGTGAAAAGGAACAGCAACATTACAAAGTGCTAAAAGCTTTACTGATGCAACTTTTTTGCAATGTGTTGCAAGAACCAACATTTGAAATGTGTTTATTTTGAAAAATGCAACAATATAAATCATGAGGAACACATTAAATAATGTTTGTTGTATTGTCAGCAATGAAATACAAGACAAAGTACATTTGGAAATCCCTACTTTTCTTATTTGCGTTTTCCATACTGTCCCAACCTTTTCTGATTTAGGGTTGTACTATCACTTGTAACATCTACAAATTAAGAACAGAGTAAATTAACACCCACATTACACTAACCACTTACCTTAAAAAAAACTAAATCCAATGAATTATTTATTTCAGTGTACCGGTAGCACATTCTGAGGAGGTAGCGGAGATCATCAGAACAAAAGCACTGCTCATTTCTGTATATGTGTTTACAGTGTGTGCTACAATAATAGTCTTGTGTGTTCTTGTGCAGCTGAATAAAGCAGACGCGGGTCTGGAGAGTGTTTTATCTCTGGCTGGTCATAAAGCTCCAGTGGTGACGGTGGACTGGTGTTCAGCCATGGACTGCGGGACCTGCCTTACTGCATCTATGGACGGCAAAATTAAACTCAGCACGCTGCTCGCCCAGAAACCCTGAGCTCTGGAAATATAAAAGTATAGTGGAGGTAAAATTTAGCATTTTGGAGCCCACGAGGAAGAAGATGATGATGGTGTGATTTAAAGGGACAGTTCACGCACGCATTAAAATTTACTTACTGCTTATTCACTTGTTTTTCTGTTGAAAACAAAAGAAGATATTTTGAAAAATGTAACAGTTTACAATAAGGTTGTATTAGTTAGTGCATTTACTAACACCAACAAACAATGATCAATAGATTTATTACAGTATTTGTTCATGTTAGTTGATGAAAATACAAACGTTCATTGTTATTAATGTTAACTCTCAATAGTAAGTCAATAATGCATTAGTAAATGTCGAACTATGATTAATAAATGCTTAAAGTGCGTAATAAATAAAAGTATTGTTCATTATTAGTTCACGTTAGTATTTGCATTGACTAATGAAACCTTGTTGTAAAGTGTGACCTTGAAAAATGTTGGAGGCCATTGAGATTCGTTGTAGGAACATTAAATATATGGAGGTCAGTGGTGTGGAAGCCTGTTTATAGAAAGATCAGAAGAAAAATCATAGCTTAAATGAAATTATGACTTAGCATGGGAAAATTATGAGATAAAATATCATAATTATGATTTACTGAATAAATGTTTAAGTGTGCGTCACTGCATACATTTTCCAAAAATTATTAATCTGATGAAATATGAAGTCTTTATACGCGAGTTATTGAATCATAAACTGAAAATGATATTAAAAATGTGAATTTGATTTCTATAATATAAAATATATTCTAAGATTTTTTTTTTCATGAAATATTTTTGATATAGATTTTAAATTTATCTTTTTAATTTAATTTAGAGATAACAATTCAGTAACTCACTTATAAATATGTCATGTTTCATTACATTGCAACATTTTTGCAATATTAATTGAATGAAATTAGAAATGACTTATTATTATTATTATTATTATTATTATTATTATTATCTTAAAAAAATTCACATTATTTTGAAAAAATTAGTGACACACATGTAGACGGTTGTTTGTCGCCACTTATTGGCATATTAGTGCAATCGCTACAACCTTTGGAAGTCATAAATTTGGATTTTGTAAAATAATAAAAATATGAATTTGATTTCTATAATATAAAATATATTCAAAGATAAATATATATATATTTATATTTGTAAATTAATATAGAATTTCGTCTTTTAAATTTAATTTTGAGGTAATGATTCAATAACTCGCTTATAAATATGTAATGTTTCATTTTATTAATCAAATTTGAAATATTAATTATGCTCATTATTGTGAAAATATTTATTATTATTATTATCTTGAAAATATTTATTCACAATATTTTTGAAAAATTTGTGTCGCCAATTGTTTGTCTCCACCTCTCGGCATAACAGTGCAATCGCTACAACCATTAGAAATCATAATTTTGGTTTTGTAAAATGATATTAAAAATATGAATTTAATTTATATTATAGAATTCAAATTCATATTTTAATTTAATTTTGAGTTAATGTCTCAATAACTCACTTATAAATATGCCATATTTCATTAGATTAATCATTTTTTTAATATTAATGATGCAGATTACTGTGAAATTAAATTGAAATTATTATTATCTTGAAAATATTTTGAAAAATTAGTGACACAACCTTTAGAAGTCATAATTGTGATTTTGTGAAATATTAAAAACATGAATTTGATTTCTATAATATAAAATATATTCTAAAATGAATATGAATATATATATATATATATATATATATATATATATATATATATATATATATATATATATATATATATATATATATATACACATATATATTAATTATATTATAGAATTTAAATTCAAGTTTTTAATTTTATCTTGAGATAATGTTCCAGTAACTCACTTATAAATATCTAGTTTCATTAGATAAATCATTTTTGAATTTTTAATTATTCACATTAGTGAAATTAATTTGAAATTATTATTTCTTCTATTATATCTTGAAATGGTTGTTTGTCGTCACCTACTGGCATAACAATGTAATCGCTACAACCTTTAGAAGTCATAATTTGGATTTTGTAAAATTATATTAAAAACATGAATTTAATTCCTATAATACAAATATTTTATATTATAGACTTTAAATTAATGTTTTAATTTAATTTTGAGTAAATGATTTAATGACTCGCTTATAATTATGTCATGTTTATTAATAATTTTTTAGTCATTAGTGTGAAAAATAAGAATTTATTATTATTATTTAAAAAATATTCACAAAAATTTGTGACACACATTTCAATTGTTGTTTGTCGCCACCTATTGGCATAACAATGCAATCGCTACAACCTTTAGAAGTCATACATTTTATTTATTAAGTCAAAACTTTTCCTATCATAATTTATTTTTTCTTACCTGGCGAAAATGGGCTTACTTACCATTGACTTCAATAGTAGCAAAAACAAATACTATGATTTGATGATACATTCTTCATAATATCTTCTTTTGTGTTCGACAGAAGAAAGAAACTCAGATTGAATAAAGAGTAAATGATTTGGTGAACTGCCCCTTAAAGAAGAGTCTAACTCAGGGGTGGGAAAAACTCGGTCCTGGAGGGCCGGTGTCCTGCATAGTTTAGCTCCAACTCTAATCAAACACACCTGAACATGCTAATCAGTGCCTCTAAGATCACTAATTATCTATAAGCAGGTGCGTTTGATCCGAGTTAGAGCTAAACTGTGCAAGACACCGGCCCTCCAGGACTGAGTTTGCCCATCCCCGGTCTAACTCATGTCTTATGAACCAATGATGTTTTGACCATCAAAATAACATCAAATCTATATCATATTCCTCAAAACAGATACAGAAATAAGATGCATTATGTTTTTCACAAACCATTTGTGTTGTTGTATGACGTCTGAATGCATGTGGAGAAATGTTACTAATAAATGTTACACAGATTTGCGTGTCATTAAAGGGTTAGTTCACACTAAAATTAAAATTTACTCACTTTTTCACTCTCCCTCGAGTAGTTATAAACTTCTTTCTTCTGTTGAACACAAAAAAAAATAGTTTAAATGAAGTTAAAAACCGGTAACCATTGACTTGCATTGTTGTAAAAACAGAAGTCAATGGTTACCGGTTTTCAGCATTTTTCAAAATATCCTCTTTGGTGTTCAACAGTGTTTTAAACAAGTAAAGGGGGAATAATCTATGACAGAATTTAAAATTTTGAGTGAACTATCCCTTTAATGTGTTAGTCCTTATGAAATAGTGTTGAAATGACACAATTCAGCCTAACCAAGTATTTGAATGATGTGATGGCAGAGTTTTCCTGTATCTTGTTGTACTTAAAGTAAATATGACTGGCTAATAAAATTATGTACACACAACAAAATGAGCTCTGTGTTAAATTAATAAGTGTATTTGGATGGAGTCCTAGTGTGAAGAGATCAAAACTCTAAAACTGCTCAGTTCTTAAGATGTGTTTACTATTATAATCTCCATAATAGGTTGAGACTGACAATGAGTCGAGATGTACAACAGAAAATGATCAAATCAAGGCTTTTCCTCCATTTATTTGTCTTAAGCATTTCATTTGAACATGCACAATATTCAAAATGGCCTGCTTTTATTTCATTAATGAGAGAACATGCACATCTACAGTCCAATGTGTTCAGTTTATGCTGCATGACAAAACATGTTGTGATAGTCTTTAAATTATACTGAATTTATTTGATTTCCCAGTGATGGGTTGCATATGATGGAGCATCCGCTGTGTAAAGCATATGCTGGATAAGTTGGCGGTTCATTCCGCGACCTCAGATTAATAAAGGGACTAAGCCGAAAAGAAAATGAATGAATAAATGAATTCATTCATTTGATTTGACAAGTTTGCTACTAATTACATGCATTAAATGTCCTCTAATATTTTTTTCTTCTGGAGGAAGTCTTATTTGTTTTATTTCGGCTAGAATAAAAGCAGTTCTTAATTGTTTTTAAACTGTTTTAAGGTCAATATTATTAGCCCCCTTAAAGGTTCAAGACACCCGCAATGTAAGGTGCTCCATAGAACTCATTTAACCAATGACAAATTAGCCAAAGTTTTCCCGGACAGAAGTGATGCCTGTCATCGTTGTAAGCAGTCTCCTGCTAACCATCTCCATATGTTCTGGAGTTGCCCTCAATTGAAAAAGTTCTGGTCCAGTGTTTTTGACACACTTAATAAAGCTATTAACATAAATCTAGACCCTAAACCCTTGACAGCTCTTTTTGGCATTTTAGAGAGAGCTGACTTGACTGTTGCATCTCGCCAGGTTATTGCTTTTTCTACTCTTTCAGCTAGACGAGCCATTCTTCTCAAATGGAAACAGGTGATTCCTCCATCACACGACATGTGGATTCGAGAAATCTTTAGTTATATAAAACTTGAGAAATTAAGATGTTTACTTGCAGGATCTCTCAAATCTTTTTACAAGACCTGGAACCCTGTTTTAGACTATATCAAAGGTTTACCCTGTTCAGTTGATATCAGATCTAATACACAGTACTTAATAAGAAAGAGGAAATATTGACTCCTTAAAGTGAACTTTTATTTTTTATTTATTTATTTATTTATTTATTTTTATTATTTTTGTTTTCTCTTTTTTTGCTCTTGTCGTGAACTTGCTCATTAATTATTTTTTCTTAAAAAAAATTTTTTAATTTAAATTTTATTTTTAATTTATTATTATTTATTTATTTTTTCTTTCAGAAGATATGTTTGTGTATAATTCATACATTTATTTTATTTTGAGGGGATAGTGGGAAAATAAGAAAAATAAGACAATCTGTAATTTCTCCTGTTGTACTGTATACTATGATGTATTGTCTTGTTAAACACCAATTAAAAAAAAAAAAAAAGGTTCAAGACACCCTGGAGTACTTTTTTTAACAGATTTGTGTGTGTTGAGCATCAGTGAAGACACCGTTAGCTCCTGTCAGCTTTAATTGTGGGGAAAACTCGATCATTTTGAGCTTTTGTCAGCTAATTTCATCTTCCGTGTTTAAGATCAAAATCGGTGACGTAGCGCGCATCTGCTAGTAAAGTGATGACGCGTAGGTTTCTCATTATTATTCATAGCGGCGTTTTCTTATCCTATGAGAAGACCCTACTTCTTAATTATTCATGAAAGCATGTGCTTTCCCAAGACAGACCTGCCAAGCTGTGAGCCCTAATGACTGGGTGAGACCACGGCTGTGCACGGCACGCAGTATTTAGCCATTCATGAAGGGTCGTATGTGTTTGTTTCCATGATCCACAGGGTTTGTTGCATGTTTTTTCCTGCGATGCTGTCAGGGCAGACACAGCCAAGCTGTTTGTGTGCACCAAGCATTTTTGTCAGGAGAGCTGTAATTGAAGAATGGTGGACTTTGTCTTTTATTAGTTGAGTTCGTTACCATTCTTGGTGTGACTCTACAATCAGATCTGAGTTTCAGTAGTCGTGTCAAAGCAGTTAGTTAATCAGCATACTATCATCTCAAAAACATTGCACGAATCAGATGCTTTGTTTCCAGTGAAGACTTAGAGAAACTTGTCGATGCTTTTATCAGCAGCAGGGTGGATTACTGTAACGGCCTGCTCCAAAAAGACAGTCAGACAGTTGCAGCTCATCCAGAACGCTGCGGCCAGGATTCTGACCAGAAGCAGAGAATCAGAGCACATCACACCTGTCCTCAGGTCTTTACACTGGCTCCCAGTTACATTCAGAATTGACTTTAAAGTATTATTACTTGTCTATAATTCACTGAAACGGCCTAGGACCTCAATACATTACAGATATGCTCACTGAATACAAACCTAACAGATCACTCAGATCTTTAGGATCATATAAACTAGAAACAAGAGTTCAGTCAAAGCAGGGTGAATCGGCTTTCAGCTACTAACAGCGCTGGAATCAGCTCCCAGAAATGATCAGATGTGCTCCAACATTAGACACATTCACATCAAGACTGAAAACACACCTGTTAAGCCTGCCGGATCTCACGAGGAAACGTGAGTATTTTACGTTTTGTCAGTTTAGTGGCTAATTTGTAGGAATTCGTACGAGTCGTACGAAAATGTACGATTTTAAAAAGGAGGCGTGGCACCAAACCCCGCCCCTAAACCCAACCGTCATTGGGTGATGAGCAAATCGTACTAACTTGTACAAATTAGATTATACGAATTCATACGAATTAGCCAATAAATCAAAAAGTTACAAATTGCCGTGAGATTGCGTTAGTTTAGCTGTGCTTTTACTGAATGAGCACTGTGATCTTCTTTCTTTTCTTTTTCATTCTTTTATAACCTGTTTTAACACATTTAATTCTGTTTTTAATCTTTTTTATTATGTTCTTATACTTGTCTCTTTTATTCCTGTTTATGTAAAGCACTTTGAATTGGCACTGTGTATGAAATGTGCTATAGAAATAAACTTGCCTTGCTAAAGTTAGGGTAATTAGGCAAGTCATTGTATAACAGTGGTTTGTTCTGTAGACAATCCAAAACTAATATTGCTTAAGGGGGCTAATAATATTGACCTTAGAAAAAATATTATAGGAAATACTGTGAAAAATTCCTTGCTCTGTTAAACATCATTTAGGAAATATTTAAACAGACAGACAGACATTATGACCTTCTGGACCTTTGCCTAGAAATGTTCTCTAACTGGAGAAATCTTTCAATAGTTGTTGAATCCCCCTGCTCTTCTATGCACTAACAAAATGATGCATTGGATTTACTACATTTTATTTAAGGTAAGTGGTTGCAAACAACTTGTTTGGGCTGAATTTACAGTTTTTCTTATTTGCTTTGACCTGGTTAAAGAAACTAGGATCCACTCCATTTTTATCATCACTATCCCAGCAGAGCAGAAGACATGTCTTGCAAACGTGTAAACCCTTTCTCAATGTGTTGACACATTTTCCCCACCATTTTGCAAAACAGTTAACACAGATGATATTCAAGCAGTGTAAACTTTATTGTTTTAGCTATGGTTACCATAAGAATGAATTCCATATGAATTCACTGAAGCACTGGTTTGACACACCTCCACACTAATCTTCAATCAGTCTGCAAACCTTATAAACTAAGGTGGCCGGTCTGTTTTGTTCTTTGCCAGCATGGATGGAAGAGGTCAATATGTCTTCTACTCTGATAGATTTGACTGTATATTGGTTTACATGTGTTTTCTCTAATATTTACAGTATTTTATTATTGTTTTTAACAGTATTTCAGTTTCAAAAAAATTGTCATGAATTCAGTATAAATTTAATGAAAGCATTTCTTATTCTGGATCTGATTGTTTGCAAAAAGGCGAATTTGACAACTCAAACAGAAAGACAACAAACGACATGGGCAATAGGCTACAATGACAAGCAATGGTGCACTGATTCACACTGAGCTCTGTATTTTGTTGTCCGTTGTGTAATGATTGATTAAAAGAGCTCATATATTTGTTAGCAAGTTGTGTTGTTTGAAGGTAAAATAAGCTTTTGTTGCATATTTTAAGTGTTTTGACACAGTATGTGCGTTTTGCAAGCAAAATGTGTCATTTTGACCATGAGTGCCGCTGTTTAGGCCTGTGTGTTCACTGTTCTGAAGACGTGGAGATTCAGTTGACGGCTGCATCAAAGCAATCAAGAAAAACTGTAAACAAACAAAATAAATGTAGTAATGTTCAACTTCACTTCTTTGTTTAAATTCAGCCCATATACATTGTTTGCAACCACTTACCTTGAATAAAGTGCAGTCAATCCAATGCATCATTTTGTCAGTGTAGTTTAGTCGCAGCAGTAGATGCGCATGTCATTGAGTGCGGTGTCGTCTGCTACACCCTGCGGTTCCTCCACCATAGTCTCGATCCCACAGATTCCGGTTCCTCCACAGGTCTCGCTCCAGTCGCCCCATTCACCCCAGGACATCCCAGATCCCTGCAGCTCTTCTGCGTTTACACTGCATTTAAACCTGGCCACCATACAGACACCATCAATTAGCACGACACTTGCATGTTGTTATCATTATTGGCACGTTTCTAACATGATTACCATGACACTACAACATTGTTAGTATTTTTAGTGTGTTATTTTATTTGTCACTTATTGAGTGCAGATATTCAGTGAAATATGGAGGCAGATCAGTCTCAAAAATAATACATTTACAAAATAAAATTCACAATTCATAAATACAACATGCAATTTGTGAATTCACAAGTAAAAATCATAAATATTTTTGACAAATGAATTGGATTTGTGTATTTATGAATCGTGTTTTAAATTTACGAATTGGATTTGTGTATTCACGAAGTGTATTTTGAATCTATCAATAGTATTTGTGTATTTTTGAGTCATATTTTAAATTTACGGATTGGATTTTTGTATTTTTGAATTTACGAATTAGATTTGTGTATTTACGAATGGTGTTTTGAATTTACGAATTGGATTTGTGTATTTACAAATCGTATTTTGAATTTACGAATTGGATTTGTGTATTTACGAATCGTGTTTTAAATTACGAATTGGATTTGTGTATTTACAAATCATGTTTTAAATTTACGAATTGGATTTGTGTATTTTGGAATCGTGTTTTCAATTTAAAAATATGATTTGTTTATTTACGAATTGCATTTTAAATTTACGAATTGGATTTGTGTATTTTGGAATCGTGTTTTCAATTTAAAAATATGATTTTTTTATTTACGAATTGCATTTTAAATTTACGAATTGGATTTGTGTATTTTGGAATCGTGTTTTCAATTTAAAAATATGATTTGTTTATTTACGAATTGCATTTTAAATTTATGAATTGGATTTGTGTATTTACGAATTGTGTTTTGTGTTTATGAATTATATTTGTGTATTTTTGAATCATGTTTTTAATTTACGAATTAGATTTTTGTATTTTTGAATTTACGAATTTGATTTGTGCATTTTTCAATTTATAAAATGGATTTGCATATTTATGAATCATGTTTTAAATTTACGAATTGGATTTATGTATTTTTAAATCATGCTTTGAATTTACGAATTAGATTTGTGTATTTACGAATCGCATTTTGAACTTACATATTGGATTTTGTAAATGTCAGTTGTGTTGTAGATGTGTGAATTATTTTGTAAATGTATTATTTTTTAAACTGATTTGGCTCCATAGTGAAATGCTTACACAATCACTTGTTACCTTAAAATAATAACAGCAGTTAACAAAAAAACATAAACTTTTGCCATGAAATTACTGCTCAGGCTGATAGGTCATCTAATCTGCTCTACGTCATTAACTATATGGCGCAGGTGATTGGTTGCTGTCACCTCTGCAGCCAATCAGCTTGCTCCTCATCAGTTTAAATGCTCCTCGTCATTCTACTCTGTAATGTAGCAACGTGTTTACTAAGATACCGCAACATAACGACAAACAGCCACTGAAAGATAAGTGACGATGATCTTTTATTATCAATGTGCTGGGCTGCTCAATGTCTATGAAAGAGTTCGTATGTTTAAATCAAGCTGCAGGTACACAAATGCATTAAGGAGAGTCTCAGCTTGCAAATCCAAGTCTGCATCCAGATACTATTGAGGTTTTACACAGATGAACTCATGTTTGGCTGTTCAAACGCTATGATTTCTTTGCTATGCTAATGTGTTGCTTTCAGCTGCACTTGCTTTCATACATTGAGGTAAATATGGTTTTATATTCACACGTTAGTTCATTTTTGAACAGTGACAGCTAAGTGACACGATCTCTATATTGTTTACCGCCACTTTGAATGTTAGGTCTGACTTAGCATTTCAAAACAACATTAGCATTATTTAATTGTGTTGTACTTTGATAGGCATTGTCTGCTAATATGATCCCCCTATTTAGAATTTGAAAACAATACTTTTCTGAAATGACATTAAGGAGAAAGTCCAAATGTGCGAATATAAACCAACTTTACCTCAATCTTTCGTTAATATATTGCACATTTCGCTGCTCGTGCGTATGCTAGAGACTGGGCGCGATCTTGTTGTGGTTAATTTAGGAACTAAAACACTTCAAGTGCCATATTCAAGGGTGTAAAAGCTAAAAGTTTGCTCATTTTGTGTCTGCTTTGTGTTTTTAGCGATGCGAAGCGCTTTATGTTGCGAACGAGTCATCTGTTTACTCATCTCGGTTCATTTGAACCACGTCGAATGAATTATTAGGTGCGTTCGACATGAAGCACAGCTGCAGCCGGTTATCAACGAGATTAGCCGCGCGCAGGCGGGGGCGGAGTTGAAAACGGAGCCGTCAAGCCGGACACTTCGGAGCTCGAAGTTGCTGCTGTCATGATGACTGATCACATGGCGGGATCATTTATTTATTTGTTTGTTTATTTATTGCAATAACAACAAAAGATTTACAGTACAAATAAAACAGAATACAGTCTCTACAAACATAGTTCATTTTAAACAAGGAAATTATTAATTAAATTTAAGTAGCTTGTATAACAAACGCATAAGAAATAAGGGGAAAACGAGAGAGCACAATAAAAAGGAAATAAATATCCACAAATAGGCCAATTAAACAAAACAATAAGCACAAATTCTTGGAGTTTAAGCATCAGTCTTTGGGCTACTTGATGTTGAATGGTGTGTCAGTACTGTTCCAGTGCTTGTTTGAATATGCTAAAAAGGGGTTTACATTTATTTACATTTATAGATATAAAACTTTCCAATATATATTAGTGTAAAACCCAAAACAAGGTGTTTTGATTAAGTCTTAAACAATAATTATTTTGGATAATAAAAACATTTTTTTTAAAAACACTTTAATCCATAGAGATTGAACAAAAGGACCACAATAAATGAGCTACACTCAATAGAAAATACCCAGAAAGAGCAGGTACATCAATGACATTGTTAACATTTCTGCATAAATGGCTTAACAGGAAATAAAATATTTTATAATCATATATTTTTATATTTAATAAAATATTTTTTACTTAATTTGTTAAGAAATCTTTATAGGGGTGTCAGGATCAATGATGATAATTATTTTATTATAAGTCTGTAAGACTTATTTGAGTTAATATTTGGTTATTCACTAAAATGTATAATACAGTAGTCTGTATAAAAAGGCAGAATAAACCTGTTCAAAACAATCTAGACATTATGAACAAATTATTTAACAAAAGATGATACTGCAGTAAAATATTTGTAGTCTTTTAGTAAGCATGATGTGTACAAGATAGAGAGGGTATGAACAGTTCATTGTTTGTTTTGAAATTTGTGAATTGGAATTTGTCCAGTAATAAACCCGAAATACACGTGGTTCTTGTCATGCTGTGAACTCGGCCAATCGTGTAACATCAGTGTCGTCATCTTAGCTCCAGCAGGCGCTCTTCAGGTGCTGCGCGGGCTGAGTCAATCGTCTGATCTCGGAGCACTGTCGCGGTACTTTGATGGCACATGTGACAGTCACATGGCGTCAGCGCAGCATCAATCCGGCCAAAATTTCTAACCGGCATGCGCCGCTTTAAGACAGATTTCGATCGGTCTGCGCAGCGCTGCATGAAGTCGAACGCACCTATTATCAAGGTTAAGGTTTAAGCTCAGGGCTAAACAATTGAACAATGGCGAATATTTATGGCGTTGTCCATAAAATGTTTATGAATTATAATGTCATGAAGCGATTAGTTGCAGTCATTTTTACAAAGATTCGCCCATTTAATTTTAGTTTCTGGCTGGACCACCTACTTTTATTTGTGTTTGCGTTCATCATATGCACGCGGCTCGTCTGATAAACAGTGCATGGTCAGTGTATCTTTTGGTCATTGGATTTTCATTTTAGAAACAGATATTGAAAAACGGAAAACGAGCCGTTTTTTGATTTTCGTTTTCAAATTCAAAAATGAAAATTGAAATACAATGCGTTTTTTTTATTTTTGTTTTTTAATTTTAAAACGAAAATCAAAAAACGGCTCGTTTTCATGGTGAAAAACGGAAAAGCAAAATTCAAAAATGATTTGATTTTCATTTTTCATTTTGAATAACAAAAAATAAATTCACCAGAAAACAAAAACGAATAAAGGCTTGTTTTTTATATTCCGAAACGAAACCAGATTTGATTATTCCTTTAGGCTATTATAAAAAAATACAAAGCTATTATTTTTTTCCACTTAATAATGTTATAAAAGGTATTTTCTTGTGATAACGGGATTTTGTTAAAACATATTTTCCTCACTGAAGCTGGTTATATATAATTGTATATAAAATAATAATAATAATATATAATATATACATATAAATAGTCCAATACATGAATTGAAATGCTAAAAAAAATAGCCTACTGATAGTTAACTATTGCAGTTTTAGAATTTCAATTTATGTATTAAAAATCAGTATATATGAATATAGGTTACATTAGGAAATAGAATAGGCTGTATTTGGGGTGAAGACGCAAACAACAGCGGTCTTAAAGCCCATTATTAACGGTAGCAAAGTTTTTGTAATGTTATCCGATAGTCCTCTTTGGAAGACATTGGGATGCTTGACCGTGTTTTTGAAACATGCTGAACGCCTTTCAGATTAAATGAGTTACGTTTATTTTAATTCCGAACTACAGTATAACGCGGAGAGATGACTTGTTGAAATGTGCGCAATGATTCCAAACGAATGTCCAATGTTGCTATCACTCCTGATGTGGAAATGATTTTAACAAACGTTATTTTCAGAAAACTGTTCAGTAAAGCAACGCAAATAATGCATATATCATGAAATAGGTTGTTCTTAGTAATGGGCGATATAAACGATATGCGAT
The DNA here is from genome assembly GCA_903798195.1 of Danio kyathit. NCBI lineage: Eukaryota > Metazoa > Chordata > Actinopteri > Cypriniformes > Danionidae > Danio > Danio kyathit. The sequence goes on from LR812539.1 coordinate 3,111,379, forward strand.
ATAAACAATACAAAATTGGCCTACGATAGAGATTCTAATTCTATTGCACTATCGCTATAATGCATGTTTGATGACGCAATCTACCCGCGAAATTAAGAGCAACAGCAACAACAGCACTAAGCAACGCATGGCACCGAATAGCGGCGTGTCGCACAGCTTGCGAGCCTCATGCATGGCATATTGTGGCTTGTCTAGTGAACATCAGTGCCTCCCACACAGATTGTACCTGGGCGGCCGATATATTATTGGGGCGGCCCGGTTCTGTGTTCGCGAGAAACTGAGAACACTCTGCCACAGACTCGCATGCTCTGCATGCAGACCCACAGAGACGCGCTGGATCGCGCTGGATACAGATCTGTTGTCCTGATTTGGGAGCAGCTTTAAGAAGAGCGCGAGGACTAAATAGACTGATCCAGCTTATTATTTGGGGTGACAATACATTCTCTTTTCCCCGGACATGTCCGAGAATCTGCTTTCGCTTTCGATATTAATTGTATTAATTTTTGCATTACTTTATTCGCAAACATTGTCTGGTGCGTCTCAATCTCTCAGCAGCACCAACACTACAGCAGACAGAGAGAGAGGGAGAGAGAGAAAGAGCAGATCAAGACACCAGTTTTAATTTCATTAGGAGAACAAAATGTTTAAAATCAAATGTGTTACCTAGGCTGCAGAAGTGCAGATTAGAAATATGTTTTCATTTAAAGTATCTGCAATACACAATTTTATTTGACTAATTTAATACTGGAAGTATTTTCAGTACAGTGTAAGTTCCTTAATTAAAAAGACACCAGTTTTTTTGTTCTCTACAACTTGGCATTTAGGAACCAAGGACTTAAAAGAAAAGTCTTTCTTTCTAAAAGGCACTACATTTAGTTTATTTATCTGCAACATTGTGTTGTTTAATTACAGTTTTGCTTTTGCACAATAAATGTTCTCAAAATGACATGCAACGTTTCTTTATTTCTTAAAATAAAATAGCAGTTTGGCTTTCCTAAGGGTCTCTGTAACCTGTTCTGAAATGGTTCTATTATAATTTATATATCGCAATATATATCGTTATCGCAAGAGGCTGCAATGTATATCGCAATATGGATTTTAGGCCATATCGCCCATCCCTAGTTGTTCTATTTAAAATGCTGCTACAATATGTAAAAAAATGAATAATAAAATAATATATATATATATATATATATATATATGTATGTGTGTGTGTGTATATTATATATATATATATATATATATATATATATATATATATATATATATATATATATATATATATATATATATATATATATATGTGTGTGTGTGTGTGTGTGTGTGTGTGTGTGTGTGTATATATATATATATATATATATATGTGTGTGTGTGTATTATATATATATATATATATATATATATATATATATATATATATATATATATATATATATATATATATATATATATTAGTGGTGGGCCGTTATCGGCGTTAACGCGCTGCGTTAACGCGAGACTCTTATCGCGCGATAAAAAAAATATCGGCGTTAATCTATTCTCAAAATTGGGTTGAGAGCTGGGTCTATTCTACGCAAGCTATGGGGACTTTCACTTTGAAAGTTTAGCGCGGATGTATACCTGACCGGTGAGCCGTCTGAGAATGAAGTGCCCTTCTGAATCAAATCAGCAGGATGCCTGACTCTAACTGCAGTTCGCCAGTTTTTACTTTAACTCATGAACATTTAAGTCATGCCTTCGTGACAAACTGGGGTATTAGACGCAAATAAATGACTAAGGACAGGTGAGAGTGTTATGGAATTTAATAACGAACGCCAAATGAGAAGAAAAAGAAACTTCCGCATTTCGCGATGTGTGTGTGTTTGTGTGTGTGCGTCTGTACGTCTGTGCGGTCCTTTACTGACAGCCGCCTGTGTGGATCTTGTCGGAAAATATGGCGAAAAGTCCTACATGATGGTGCTAGTTTGTCAGTATTGCCACTAATATCTGCATACTCCACGTATTAATTCCATTTCTGTGTAGTTCAGTTATGACTGAACTACATAACTACAGTTATGACTAGTTGCATTAAGGTAATCAAAAATTGCTGTTTACATGGTAGACTCTTAATCAGAGTATTGTTTTAATCATATTAAAATCGTATTAATGTATTGTTGCCCATGTAAACATACTCAATGCTTGACACCGTCAGGGCTCTGAACTTGCCTTTGCAAAGCAGCATTTTCTGTATGTACGTACATCAAAAGAAAGTATGAAATCGCTGTTTGGAGCTTATGTAGGCCTACAGTTCAAAATACATGTTTAACTGCATAAACAGTTAGTAAACACAAGTACATCTTATTGAACATCATTTATTTGCATCACCAATTATCATAGTAGAACAGTTTCCCTGGTCTAATGCGCCACCTGGCTTGAGAAACCCGTTCTCAAAGACTTATTATTTGGGTAACACACACATTCTGAATGCCTTCGGCAGAATTCAAATGAGCCATTTTAATCTAGATTAATCTAGATTAAAAAAATTAATCTATGCCCACCTATTATATATATATATATATATATATTAAGGGTGTAACGATACGCGTATTCGTATCGAACCGTTCGGTACGAGGCTTTCGGTTCGGTACGCATACGAACCGAACGATTCAGACAAATATAATGTTTTCAGCGCAACAATGCTCAACAAGGCATCCCATGATGTGACAGGCAACATCTGCCTTCCCCGCCCACCTCCAGTCAGGCACACACTGCACTCAGGGTCGGAGTAAGCTCAATTGGCGCTCAAACCGAAAGTTATGCCGCTTTCAATCCGAAAAAGCCGGCGGAGCTGGGTGTTGAGATGATGCGGGGTTTGTCCCGGACAAAAGCGAAGACCGAGGGGCGCTGAGATGATGCAGGGTTTGTTCCGGACGAAAGCGAAAGGGTGGAAACGCGCCGCGGACTGACTGCACTGCAGCTAGCAAAATGGCTAGTAGCTAACATTAATGTAATCCTCCTATAACCAACAACGGGTCTGGCGTTTGGGAGCACTTTGCTTATTCCTGCTTTCAGATCCACTGAGATGGCAGGTGACGGTCAAATCAAGCAGATCTCGGTTGTATTCACATGTGCTGCCGTTAATCCGTGAGTCAGGTAATCAAAAAATAGGTCGCATGATATTTAAGTATACGTGGGTCACGCGTGGGTAAGATCAATTATTGGTGATGCAAACTTTAACTATTTACTCTAAAATATTAAAGTGTTTCAAGCAATCTTAACAGACTGGCACAACTATGCTTTCATTTAAAAAAAATCGCTCGTCACGGCTATATGCGGTGAACATCTCTGTTTTCACAGGTTTCTGAGTTTTCTCATCATCAATCACTTTCAGTCTGGGAACATGTTTAGTGCTGCGAATTTTGTTTTAAGCCTGTCCTGCAATATCGTGTATTGAGGAGGATATAGTCAAAGATATTGCAGAGAGCTGAGATCTACAGTATGGCGACTTTAAAGACGATATTTAGCTTGTTTCGCATTAATGTAGATATATTACATGTTTTAATTACATTATTGAATAAAATGAACAGCATTATTATTTTTAATCATCATCATTAATAATAAATAAACTAAAAATAATTTGACAGCTTCAGCTGTTCACATCAACATGACCGGCACTTTCAGACTTCAGCACCACATGTCTTTAGCATGAATTGAAATCGACTTTCCCTCCTAAAGGAAAAAATACAATCATTTTTAAAATTGCAATGCGATTAGTCATGTATTCGCAATTTCACATAAATCAGCATGCGAAAATTTAAATAGCCTATTTCCATTGCGCTCTTTCTCTCTGCAGCAGCAGTTCACGCGCTCTGGATAAGCGCACTACACAGCCACATCTTGTAGCAAATTAATTTGCAACTTTGTTGTATAACAAATAGGCTAAATAACAACATTTAATTAACAAACAAATGAAATAAAATTATTTGTAAAAATGAATCTACAGAAAAAAGAAAATGAAAAGAACTGAAACCAGCTCAAATGTTCTGTTCTGGAATAACAGGTGTTGCGATCAAATTAATTCGATGGAATAATTAACACAGACAGGCGCATTTTTCAGAAAATAGCCTATTTTATTTTATTTAAAAATATGTTAGGCCTATATTTATTATATATATATATTTTAAATAGCCTATATTAAATTACCATTCATTTTGGCTTTAACGAATTATTGAACAGATTATTAATAACTTATCAAAAACATTTTACTGAGCTCAGTGTCGGCCGTCACCGGATAAAGTCCAATCTTTCTTTAATTTTTTGGACTTTTGTTTGAAAGCTTAGTGGCATTGTAGAGGTCCAATTTACTGTTGTTTGATTTAAATTATAGCCTATATATGCGCCAATAAACAAGTCAAAGGAATGAGTGAATTAATAAAATGATTCTTAAATGTCGATATTGTTTTTACTCAAAAAAAAATAACAAATGTTTTATAAAAATAAAAGGAGCAATTTTCATAATTTATACGATTCAGTTAAATATAAGTTGGACATTTATGGGGCCATGTAACATGTTTTTGTGTTTGTTTTTTTGTTCTAGTGATCTTTAATATATACTGGGTAGCTACGCAAAATATTTTCTAAAATGTCAAGCAGGAATTTGTCGATTAGCTTTAATTATGAAGACAAAGAAATATTAAAAATAACAAAAATAAAATGATAAAAAAATACAAAGATAAAAAGAGCAGCATTTTGCTAAATATAATAGTCCTTTATATGCTTTAAATCCTGCTATGTGTTGTTTCATATTCGTTTTTATTTCACTTGATGCATTAGTTATTAATGTTTGAAAGCTGAAAGAAATAACAGCCGTCCTTTAAATCATTATTTTACCATCAAAATGTAGTATATTTTATATTACTATAAACTTTTGATATAAAACCGCTGTGTAATTTAATTGATTGTTAAAAATGAAATAATTTTATGGCATAACAGTGTTTAGTAGTTGCTTTCGCTTTCGTTCTTCACGGAAGCTTTAACAGAAGCGTGTGCCGCATTCACCTCTGACTCGGCTACTCAGCCTGTAGCCTAGTTTGGGATTTTTTCGTTGTGACGATTAAGCAAGAATCATAATGCATTGCATATTCAGCTCATTCTTCAGTAGCCTCAACACAGGCTGGTAGCCTAGATTTAAACGGATCGTTTATAAGAATGAGCGATTAATAGATTAATTGGTCGTTAATTTAAATGATCATTGATCACTGGATTTTGTAGAAACTGACATCCCTAGTTCAAAGTAAAAAAAAGAAAAGAAGAGAGATCATGCTTTTATGATGTTAGTTTTCATACAATAAAAAGATTTCAATCACAAAATCCTCTGGCTTTTTTCCTTTTTTTTTTTTTTTTTTTTTTTTTTTTTTTTTTGCTGTATCGAAAACATACCGAACCGTGACACCACTGTGTCGTATCGAACCGAACCGTGATTTTTGTGAACCGTTACACCCCTAATATATATATATATATATATATATATATATATATATATATATATATATATATATATATATATATATATATATATATATATATATATATATGTATATATGTATATGTGTGTGTGTATATATTATATATTATTATAATATATAAAATATTATATATACAACTGGCTTTAAAAAATAATACCCTATAGGCTAGCCTGTGTGTGGCAGCATTGCATCACCGTGAATGAGTCGGCTTATCTGGTTTCGGAATATAAAAAAACAAGACTTTATTCGTTTTTATTTTCTGGTGATTTTATTTTTTGTTATTCAAAATGAAAAATGAAAATCAAATCATTTTTGAATTTTTCTTTTCCGTTTTTCACCATGAAAAATGAGCCGTGTTTTGATTTTCATTTTAAAATTCAAAAACACAAACCAAAAACGCATTGTATTTCAGTTGTTGTTTTTGAATTTGACAACGAAAAAAAAAAAAAAAGGCTCGATTTTCAATATCCATTTCTAAAATGAAAATTCAATGACCAAAAGATACACTGACCCATGAAGTTGTCTGTATCCGGCAATTTCAAAGCACTATAATACACATAGCTAAAGTACATCGGCTACAGTGGTTTTCATGCTCAGGACACGGTTTTTAAACAACGATGTTACGGTAATGGGAAACCACTGCTGGGAGTCTTTTGCCCTCATCATTTTTGGTATCTTGTGGTATTCAATGGAGCATCGTCTTCATTTTCACAGTGCATCTAACTAAATGAAACATAAACTGCTCCAAATTAGAATCATCATGCAAATCAGCCAGTATAGTATCAGTAACGTACATTATTATAGGTAATTTTGGAAATTGCTTTCATAATTTCATGCCAGCAATGTTTTTTTTTTTTTTAATTGACACTTCTATAACAAATGGAGAAATTTGAACCTACACAAAAAAACAGTGATGGTAACAGTGATAGTAACTTAACAGAGCAGGTTAAATGATATAACATTTAAAAAAGAAAAATAATAATGAAATAAAATGTGTATTAATTGTTATTTTACCAATTACACTAAGTCCATTTAAGTTCAATTCTGGTTCTTTAATGCCAGCCATATTGTTTGCTCTATGAAGCAGCAGGTGTGTGTGTGTGTGTGTGTGTGTGTGTGTGTGTGTGTGTGTGTGTGTGTGTGTGTGTGTGTGTGTGTGTGTGTGTGTTAGGGCTGCATGATATTGGAAACATCTGACATTGCATTATTATTATTATTTTTTTTTTAAATAAATAAATATATATATATATATATATATATATATATATATATATATATATATATATATATATATATATATATATATATATATATATATATGAGCAATTCCATGCAAATGTCAACCTTGCCATGAAAAAAATTCAGTTTTCACCAAAATAGAGATACCGTTTCTACATTTTTTTGTGTAAGCAAGTATTTTACAGTACTTTAAAAATACTCATAAATGTATCTGTCAGTGTTTAAAACTCTTAAATTTAATTTGCCAAAATCACACAAGTGGCAATTTCACAGCTGTCACATCCATAACGACACTTTTTCCTCATAAATGCAAAATATTAAATAAAATAAAATCAATCATGTTTGTTCTATAGTGAGCCGATTCATGTATGTTTGATTAGCATTGTTTCTTTTGGGTTGTGCAGTTTAATTGACAGAATTTCTACAAAGTATGTTGTAGACTGTAAACTCACAGACTTTTTTGGTCACATCCATAACGCATGTTTATTTTCCTCGTTTAAAGTACAAAACTTTTTTACAGATTGATATTTTTCTGATACCATAACTCTATGGTTAGTTGTTTTGGAAAATATAAACAGATGTTTCATTATAATGTTAACGTATACTTTCTGTATGAATGTATGTTTTGAGTTTTCACTGCAAATGTCACATCCATAACGCTGGAATTGCTCATATATATATAGCGATATACTTTGTTATTGAGTTTGAGAAGAATTCTGTTTATCTCCTCAAAACACAAGCAGCAAAAAGGGATCTGAAATCAGTTCACCTTTGCAGTGTTTTGCTGCCAATTGCATGCTTATGAGTAGGCCCACACGGAATCTGCGCGCGCAGAATTTCTGCAGATTTTCCGCAAATTTTTAGCCCATCATTAATTCTGTTTATTTACTTAAAGTTAACTATTTACAGTTAATCTAATTGGATTTGCATTTTAAACATTAAATACAAGTTAAAAAGATGTTGTTTTTTTATTTAACATATTAAGGTTTTAGTTATGAAACTCCTAAAATAATTCCGCAGAAATCCGCAGATTTTTACCAAAATTCTCAGCAGAAATAGCAAAAAACGTCCGCAGATTCCGTCTGGCCCTGCTTATGAGTAACATACTTATCTTCTCTGATTCTCTGTTTATGTCCTAATAAAAGCAGTGGAAAAGTTCATCAGTTCAACACTAAACTCTCATTCACATAACACATTCATTTATAAAGAAAATAAATGTGTTATATGAATGAGAGTTTAGCGTTTTGTTTCATTTGAAGGTCACCAACTTTGCTAAGAGCCACAAGTGTTTTTGTAATTGTTTCTAGTTTTTTTTCTGCATCACCTTGTTCTCACCTTTTGAATTATTGCATCGGAAGAAATATAAGCGAAGAAGACTCCTGTGTGATTGTGTATATATAATGTACATTTGGTTTATCTTCATGTTCTCTTGCGTTTATTGATGAAAAAATATAAACACAATAAAAAAAAAAACAACAAACGAATGAGAAAATTATTTAAAAATATATATAATTGTAAAAAATGGAAAAGGGTTTATTTATTGTGGATGAAAAAGTCTTGACGCTTTCAAAATGGTCTATAAAACATCCCAGAGGGTCATAGTAATAAGATCAATTTAAAAGGCTTTATGCACAGCAAGTGATAAACTTTTAGTGAAAGGTTGTGACTCTTCAATTTCTTAAGGCTCCTTTTACAGCATCGATAATGTAATTTAATTAACATATAATCAGTTAAATAGACTTCATAAGTGCCGTCAGGAGCAGCAGGCGAGCGCTGAAACTCTATTGAAAATACTGAGGTAAATTTCCATATTTTAAAGACATGGTGCGGAATAATCTAATTTAATGCAGTGCTTCTTGTTCGGTTGGAAACCCACATTATATTGTATTTCAATCAGGCAGTGAAGATTTCTCATTTGAAAGAAATTAGATCTTAAACGGGGCGATGGGCTATATGCACACTGACTTTTAGTTTTCAGCCAGGCAGCCCAAAGGCTTCCAGTGATCTGTCTTTCCATAACAAAATTGTCCTTTTTAAGATCTGATTTCTTCAAAAATCAGTGATCTTCACTGCCTGTTAGATGTAGGATATGAAGTGGGTCTCAGATCGGACAAGAAGCACTGTGTTAAATAACATTTCCCCCTATACCATGTCTTTGAAATGTGACTGTTTATTTTACCGCAGTATTTTCAATGGAATTTCTGTGCTAGCCTGTTGCTACTGACGGCGCTAGTGGTTACAATGTACTTTCATCTCATTTTACGCTTGAGCAACTAAATGAATGCTTAAGTCTATTTAACTGAATGTATTGTTATTACATTACAACATCGATGCTGTAGAAGAAACCTTGTGAAATTAAAGTCGCATTAAGCATTCACCAGAAATTTATTATTGGCTTTAAAACTCTAGCTGTGCATAGAGCCCATTTGATAATGGACAGTTCACCGTATAAGCGCTTTTTTATACAAAATAAAAGTCCCCATATATATATACTATTATACATATACTATTATACATAGACACTATTAGGATCACCTGATGTTGTTTGCAGCCGTGTCATCCCAGGTCCCTTGGTAGGGCTCCACTCTCAATTGAAAAGACATCAGGAATCCACTTGGACACCATTTGATGTCTGACCATTTTCCCCAGCTGAGTTAAGAAACATAAAATAATTAATAAATGCTGTAATTTTAAAGCCTGCTCGATATTGGAAAAATCTGACATTGAGATATTTTGTTTTTCTGCAATATATATTTCTATATATTACAATTGCACTGCAAAACAAGTGTTTCTTGCGTAGTTTTTGTTTTGGTTCTAGCCCAAATAAATATCTAAACATTCTGAAATCAAGAAGCATTTTCTAGACAAGCAAAAAAATATTGTTTCCAGAAATGAGTCGGAATCAAGTGAGTTTTTCCTTAAAACAAGCAAAATAATCTGCCAATCAGGTAAGAAAAATAATCTTATATTCACTTTGAAATAAAATCACTTCGCTTACCCCATTGGCAGTGTATTTGGCTTGTTTTGAGTAAAAAGTCAATTAATAAATTCACCCAAAAATGAACATTTACACACTATTTACCTTTAGGAGATTCTTTATTATCTTGAACTCTAAAGAAGATATTTTAAAGATAACTAAAACCATTGACTTCAGCAATAAGGCTTTACAATAAGGTTGCATTAGGTAATGTATGTGCTGACATGCAAAAACAATGAGCAATACATTCATTACAGTATTTATTAATATTTGCCAATGTTAATGAAAATGAAGCCATGAATTTTTTGTTTAACTCTCAGTGCATTAAAGGGCACCTATATGCCTTTGCTTGATCTTTTGATAGCTGTTTGGACAGAACTGTGTGCAGGTACAGTCATATTGGAGTGATAGAAACACAAGTATTTTTTTATTTATTTTCTGATGTTAAAATAGGACTCAAACCCCAGTGCTTTGAGGCCCACCGCTTTATTTGTTTGCATTGTGAGAAAATGCAGCACATTTTTTTTTTGTGTGTTTGCGCTGTGAGGATTTGCAACATGTATGCGGTCAAACTGATGAGGATCTTTTCTTAATGTGCTGATGGTTTTTGTAATTGCATGTCTTATATTGCAGTGCATTAAGCTCTCTCGGCCACCAATGTAATCTTATTGTAAAGTGCGAGCGCAAAAATCTCTATTTAATAGGCTGATAAAAGCTTCACCTTCCTACATCTGACTGAACGGTGGCGTAATCCTCATATGGGCCAGATGATTTTTTAGATGGGTTGATGCAGTGAAGACGAATCCCATTGAGCGCTGTGTTATCGCCAACCAGCAGAGACTCCCACATACCTGCCACCTGCACACATACATGCACAATATTGCAATTAACACTGTTTCCTGACTACATGTGATGCGACAGAAACATTTAAAGTCTGCATGAACTGGAAGCTGACCATTTATTTCATATTGTGACGCAATTATATTTAATGAGAACACAATGGGCGTGGCTTATTTATTCTACTGCGAGCTGATTGGATGTAGTAAAGTAGGCGTTTCATTAAGAAAGATGGGGAAAGGGCTTTGAGGAGAGTTAACACAACCTAACACATACCACCACCTCACCATTTCTGTCTGTTGTCTAAACAGACAGCTGGAGGGGTGTGGATAGGTATGTTAGCCATGCCCAATACCTCAGACAGACCTAATCTGATGATTTAACTGAAAACAAACAGGAAGTGCATTTTCAATTTCAATTTGAACATTAGAGAGCAAACTTAATTTTTTCTTAATGACATGCACAAATGAATTGTTTACCACAAAACTAGCAATGTGAGCTAACATAATCAATAGGGTTATTAGTTACCGTAACTTTATTAGTTACTAATAACGTTTTGTTAGTTACTAGTTAAAGTAGTTACTTGTAAACATAGTTAACCTGCAGTTATACAGTGGTCCTTCGCTATAACGCAGTTCACCTTTCGTGGCATTGCAGATTTTTTTTTTTGTAGGCTTATCGCGATACCATTAGTTAATCTTACGATACTATACCAGCTAAAGGCCCAATCCCAATTTTATTTTTATACCCCTTCCCATTGGCCCTTAAAACTGAGTGTGAAGGGGAAGGGCTTCAAAATGTACCCCTAAGAATTGGGACAGCACTACAGCACCTGCACACGTCATCATATGTCATTGTGATCTCTTGCTTCAAATGAGATCAGACGATGGCGACTGCTGTAGTTAGTTGGGTTATTTTTTGTAGGGATGCTCCGATCGATCGGCCAGAGATCGGTATCGGCCGATAATCACATTTTATGACTCGATCGGTACTCGCCAATCTGGCCGATTTCATGAACCGATCACAGGTGTCTGTTTACGAGTTTATATGCAGAGGAACCAGACATGCTAGTTGGAGAGCAAAATATTGGAATGGACTTGCATGTGTTTAGACCTTTTTACATATATAAGAACTGAGAGTTCTGTGTTTTTGACAATATTGCAAGTTCACTAAAACCTGGCTAAAATGCAATTAAAAACGTAAAAAAAATGTTTTAATTGAATATTTCATAATATACCTTTTTGTAATATACTTACTGCAATAAACAAATATATATTTATAGATGTGCATTTTAACATCTTATGCATCAAATATGTACTTTTTCTTGATTGAGACATGTCGAATTCTTCCATCATTTGCAATGTTTCCAAATTGCTTTGTTAATTGTTTTTCTTACCATTTTTTTTGTATCTGTTTTATCTATTATTTTCTGTAAAGTTGCTTCTGACCATGACATGTCCACACTAAATGGTTATAAGAGACATGTTTGAGGGATTATATGCAACATTCTTCATTTATTCTCTGAGGTGTAAGGCAAGATCTCCACTTAATTATCATACTTAGGGGGGAAATGTGCTTCATGTATTATAAAGCTTGAAGCATCAGAATCGGTACTCAGTATTGGCCGATCACCATCACAAAGAATCGGTACTTGGTATCGGCTGCAAATATCCTGATCGGAGCATCCCTAATTTTTTGGTATTTATCTTCAGGAAATCACTGAAGGCATATATTATATTATCATGACGCTATAATGTGGCAATAAGATGAATAAGGCTTAATAATTTTATAGAAACGCATAATCTTTTAGCTGATGAGCAATATTGTTTTCAGGAAAAATAGATCAACATCTTTGGCATTAACAGAAATTATTGAGGAAATTACTAATAAGATCGATAAAAAGAAGGTAGTTGGAATTTTTATAGATTTGAGGAAAGCATTTGATACAATAAATCATAATATATTGGTAAGTAAATTAGAAAGGTATGGTATTAGAGGACCTGATAAGCAGTTATTTAAAAAATAGGCATCAGTACGTGGAAATTGGCAATAGGCATGGGCCGGTATAAGATTCTGACGATATAACCTTGGATAAAAATATCACGGTTTCACGGTATCACGGTATTGTGATTACTGCTCTAAAATATATTCTTTTTAAATGTCTGGGTAAAAAACTAAAAGATTTTCCCCTTTGAACACAATATATTTTATTTTTAGAAACATTTATAATATTTTGCAGCAGTAAACGTGCCAGGCTAAATAATGAAAATGAATCATTGACTTCTGCTGTCTTCATTAGTTTCAAAAACACCGATTTATTTACAATTTAAAATGGCATCTTTGGATATCTTTTCTGCTGGAGATGTTGTTAAAAAAAATGTAAATAAAAAAATCTTACACATACCTTAGGAACGGTATTAGAGAAAATTTTGGCGGTATGATAACCTTGACTTTTCCAAACTGCGGTATACCTTGAAAACGGTTATCGTCCCATGCCTAATTGGCAATCATAAATCTTCATACCTAAATGTAAATTGTGGCATACCACAAGGTTCAGTTTTAGGTCCAATATTGTTTATAATTTACATTAATGATATGTGTTAGAGTTGTTTAAGTTTATTTTATTTATGATACGAGTATTTTTTGTTCTGGGGATAATTTACCAAAACTTATGGAGTTGATTAAAACAGAAATTAATAAATTGAAATCACGGTTTGACGTAAAAGAAATTGTCATTTAAATATAAGTAAAACAAAGGTTATGTTATTTGGGAAGTTAAAAAGTAGTCACAATATAGATTTACAAATTGATAATGAAGTTCTAGAAAGAGTGTATGCAATTAAGTTTCTCGGTGTTGTATTGGATCATAAAAGTAGTTGGAAACCGCAAATAAATAGTGGCTTTTTGGTTTCTTTTCTTGTGCATCCCAGCCACTAGCTCCCCATTTGTAAGAGTTTTTGTCATAGGGGGTAATGTAGTCATTCAACTTCAGAATCTGTAATGTTGCAGCATGTATTTGAATAATGATGGCTGGTTCCTTTACTTGAAAGCTCAGATTTGATGATCATAATTTTTGTTGACAGAGTTTGAGGTTTACTGTATGATTATTATTGGCACCTTTAACTATTTACGGTTTACTATTGTACACACTTTGTAACATTTTATTTATCAAGTTTAAGAGTCCCTTTAACACTTCTGTTTATTTTATTATAAAGAGATCACATATTTTTGTTTTAAATATTTTTGTCTCAGTAATGTTGGTCAATTAAAATAAAGTGGTTAAAAAAATCTGAATATTCCTAAATGGATTAAAAATATTCAATAATTATCAATACTGAATGATATTTATTCATTCATTCATTTTCTTTTTCGGCTTAGTCCCTTTGTTAATCTGGGGTCGCCACAGAGGAAGGGACCGCCAACTTATCCAGCTTATGTTTTACACAGCGGATGCCCTTCCAGCTGCAACCCATAACTGGGAAACATCCATACACACTCATTCACACACATACATATGGATCTTTTTTTTTTTTTTTAGCTTACCCAATTCACCTATACCGCAGGTTTTTGGACTTGTGGGGGGAAACCGGAGCACCCGGAGAAAACCCACGCCAACATGGGGAGAACATGCAAACTCCACACAGAAACACCAACTGACCGGGACTCGAACAAGCGACCTTCTTGCTGTGAGGCGATTGTGCTACCCACTGCGCCACCGAATGATATGAAGCATGATATCGTGATAATTATTTTTGCAATATCGCCCAGCCCTAGCTTCACATCAAGGTTTAATCTGCAACTTCAAATTCATATTGTTTTGATTATTGTCTGTGTGTGCAGATCGAGAGATTCAGCTTTTCACATCAGATCTGTGAGTGTACATTTCAACCTACACATACAAATATTATCATCACAAGTTCTCACATTTAGGTTTGCAAGCTCTCGAGGGTTGCTACTGATTTACCTTAATAATAGTGGCTCACCTTTAGACTAAATCCTGCGGCGTACATCCCAGTTGGACACATCTCTTTTTGACCCCATGATCCCCATCTCATCCCGTTATGGACGGTCAGCATTGATCTGAAAGGTCTGCTGATGGAGCGCTGGACACGTCCTGATGGACTCGCATTCACTGCTAAAGCTGCTAATACTGAAATTAGCATTAAAGAGAGAAACTTGAGCATGGTTTCTGTTGGAGCTCAGAACAGATGTGTGTTTGTGTTGCTCAGTGTGGGACGTTGACCCTCCATCAGACTGATCCAAGTCCAGCTTGCATAGCAAACAATATCTCAGCTAAACATCAGTGCAGTCAGAATATAAACACAGGAGTTGCTCAAGAGTCACTGCCAGATGCCACATGATGAAATGCTATAGTTAATACTAGTGTTTCTGAAATACTCTATATTATAGTATTTACAATTGTTTGTTAATGAATGCTCCAGCATACTGTAGTATTAACTATAGTGAACTGATACTGTAGTTTACTTTAGTTTTTACTACAGTAAATTGTGGTGTATTGCAGCATAATATAAACTATAGTTGTAGAAAACTACAGTATTTGTTTATTACTACATTTGGTGTGTTACCATAGCAACTGTAGAACCACCACAACAGATCGATTTCTATAGTTGGTGTTACCATAGCAACTGTAGAACCACCACAACAGATCGATTTCTGTAGTTGGTGTTACCAAAGCAACTGTAGAACCACCACAACAGATCGATTTCTGTAGTTGGTGTTACCAAAGCAACTGTAGAACCACCACAACAGATTGATTTCTATAGTTGGTGTGTTACCATAGCAACTGTAGAACCGCCACAACAGATCGATTTCTATAGTTGGTGTTACCAAAGCAACTGTAGAACCACCACAACAGATCGATTTCTATAGTTGGTGTTACCAAAGCAACTGTAGAACCACCATAACAGATCGATTTCTATAGTTGGTGTGTTACCATAGCAACTGTTGAACCGCCACAACAGATTGATTTCTATAGTTGGTGTTACCAAAGCAACTGTAGAACCACCACAACAGATCGATTTCTATAGTTAGTGTTACCATAGCAACTGTAGAACCACCACAACAGATCGATTTCTATAGTTGGTGTGTTACCATAGCAACTGTAGAACCACCACAACAGATCGATTTCTATAGTTGGTGTGTTACCATAGCAACTGTAGAACCACCACAACAGCTCAATGACTACACTGTAAAACCCAACAGTCAACTTTATCAAATGAAATGAGTGTAGTTATCTCAAAATTGACTGAAAGTTAATTCTACCTAATTGAAAAGAGTTTTGAACTCCGTGTTGAAGGCAATCAGTTAATGAAATATGGTGCAACAACAACAACCTGGAGCTGAACACGCTCAAAACAGTGGAGATGATAGTGGACTTTAGGAGAAACCCCCCTGCACTCCCCCCACTCACCATCATGAACAGCACTGTGGCTGCAGTAGAGTCATTCAGGTTCCTGGGCACCACCATCTCTCAGGATCTGAAGTGGGACATTCACATAGACTCTATTGTGAAGAAAGCCCAGCAGAGACTGTACTTCCTTCGTCAGCTGAGGAAGTTCAACCTGCCACAGGAGCTGCTCGTACAGTTCTACTCAGCTGTCATCCAATCCATCCTCTGCACTTCAATCACCGTCTGGTTCAGCTCAGCTGCCAAAACTGACCTCCGTAGACTACAGCGAATAGTCCGGACTGCTGAACGAATCACTGACACTACCATTTCTACACTTCACGAACTGTACTCTTCCAGAGTGAGTAAAAGGGCTCGCAAAATCACTCTGGACGCCCACACCCAGCACACTACCTGTTCCAACTGTTACTGTCTGGGCGGCGCTACAGAGCACCAAGCTCAAAAACAGCCAGACACAGGAAAAGCTTCTTTCCTCAGGCCATCTACCTCATGAACAGTTAAATATTCCCCTACTGGGCAATAAACGTGCAATACTTTATCATACGCACTTGTACACAGCACCTTATAACAATATACAATGCAATACTTTCTCCATTCGCATTGGTACACAGCACCTTATAACCTGTATATTTACAACAAATCTGTACACACAATTCAACATCCAGATATTTTTGACTTACTGCATCTCTGTTTAATGTTTAACGTTTATTGCCTTTTCTCATATTTTATTTTGTGTTGTCACTTTATGTACACTGGAAGCTTCTGTTGCCAAAACAAATTCCTTGTGTGTGTGAAGCACACTTGGCAATAAAACTGATTCTGATTCTACTTGAACTTTAAGTTCACAGTACTCATATAGATTTAGTTTTTAAACTCAAATGGTTTGTTGCAATCGGTTTCCTCAAACGGTTTGAGTTGCCTTAACTTGAGTTTTACAGTACTCAGTTGGTTTGAGTTCTCTTCATTTATCGGCTCAAATTACTTCATTTACTCAAATGGATTAAGTTCACAGTACTCATTAGGATGAGTTTTTGAACTTAAATGGTTTGTTACAATCGGTTTCCTCAAATGGTTACCTTAACATTTTGGGTTTAACAGTGTATTGTTGTTGTTACCATAGCAACTATAGAACCACCACAACAGATCAATTCAAGTACTTTACTATAGTATGGTTCAAAAACACTACATTATTTACTATAGTATTTTTTCATATGGGTAGAAACACAGAACTCCAATAGAAAAATGTCAGAATTCTTCATTTTAAATTATGTAATTACTTCAGAGACTGAAATATTGGTCACACTTTAGTTTGATGGTCCATTTATTGAATGTTACATTGCATCTACATGCCAACTAACTCTCATTAGATTATAAGTAGACTGTTAGGTTGGGGTTAGGGTTAGTGTAAGTTGACATGTACTTGCAAAGTTTCTTATAGTCAGTTAAATGTTTGTTTAGCGGCAGTATCAACAGATATTAAGCAGACTGTCTACTAATACTCAAATAGACCATCGAAATAAAGTGTTACCATCAGAATTCCAAAGACAAAGAAAAAATCATTATTTTAAAAACTGACAATTCTTAAAATGTAAAGATCCAAAGGCAGAACTGTCAAATGTAAATGCATTGATCTTGAGACATGCATCTCAGAATTGAGTTTAACAAGTTTTTAACCAAGTTAAAATTTTGGGGGGTAAAATCTGAATTGTGATTTTAAAAGTTTAACTTTTCTAGATATTTTTTAAAGTCGCAAATCTTTTTTTAATTTGGTGGGAAAAAATCCACTATAAAAGTTTCAAAAGCAAACCACAACAAAAAGTAAAAACTGGGGCAAATAAATATTTCTACACAAAGTGAAACTGTGAAACGTAAGAGACGATAAGTTAAAACCTATAGATAATGTAAAAATACACAGGCAGATTTTTATTTTAATGCATAATTTTACGTGGGAAAAAAGTCAAAATAGCGAGTAAAAAATAATCACAATTACCTTTTTAAAAAACCAAAAAAATTCAGATGTTAATTCAGAATTCTGAGGGGAACAAAATTCTAAATTGTGAATTTGACCAATTAACTTTTTTCTTTTATTTCATGGTGCAAGAACAGATATTCTATCAATGTTCAAATGACAAATTATGCAGTAAATGTAGAGAAATGCAACACAAATTTCATAATAAAAGTCATAATTGCAAGAAGCTACTTCCAGTTCACACAGTCTTTAACATAAAAACCAGAACTTAAATAGTGCTTTTGATACTTGAAATACTGAAACTCGGTTAGCTTAAAATAAGTGTTTATTTATATACAAAACTAAATGATTGTGCAAAGCAATAACACTCTTCAGAAAAACCACTGATAAAGAAGCTTTTCTTGATGCAGTTTAAAGGGGCAGTTCACCCAAAAATACAAATCTTCTCAGAAGTCAGTGTCACTTTTATCCAGCATATTCTATTTATTTTTCATTGTGTTGAACAGAAGGAAGAAACTCTGGTTTGGAGGATGACTAAAAGAGGACAGTATTGACATGTTTTGGGTGAACAGTCCCTTTAAATGAAAATAGAAATTACATACAACCATTATATACAACCAAGCCTGAAAGTATTCTTACCCCTGCCAAACTCTGACTTAAACTTGCTTTTATTCAACCAGAAAGTAGTTTTATTTACCGGAAATGACCCAGGCTTTTCCCAAAAGATTATGTGACGTACAAGAGGGATCATTGTGGAAAAATATGTCTCCGCTTTTATGTACATTTGAACAATAACTTTAACTCCGAGTTTGCAGGGGGTGTATGAATAATTTCGTGCTAGACTGTATTAATAACAGTCTGAGATCTGGTCTTCATGTCTGCATGCTGATTCTGGTGCAGTCTGTAGAGTCAATCCCATCATTCCCTGCTCTGTCCTTCCTATCATTCATATCGTCCACCAGTGTTTTCAGCCGCTCCAGATGATGAAGAGCTCTGAGAAACACAAATCACAAAGAAAACTGAACACCAGCTCCAGTTTATGAAGGAAAATTACACACACACACACACACACACACACACACACACACACACACACACACACACACACACACACACACACATCGACTGACCTCTGTAAAGACTCACCACTTCCTGCATCCACAGCTTCTGTTTCCTGCTAACGGGCAAAAATAAATAGATAAATAAGTTTAAAGGTGCTGTATGTGAGTTTTTGACTCTTCTAAACCATAAAACAGCATAATATGTTTGCAGATATTCAGAAACATGCTCAGTGAACATTCTTGTTTATCTAAAAAACAATGCTGAAGTCAGATATACTGCTTTGTGCATTACGTGTTGGAACATCTGACTTTGTTTCGGTCATTTAACCCGCCCAATGCCAGTTTAGCCAATTATATTTCAGCCCCCTGGGTTGCCAGATGGTGGAAAACAGCGTATTTCATTCATTCAATCAGGAAGGGTCTCAAAGTGTGCGTCCATGACCGAAAATGCGACCTCTAGTGCAGTGGTTCTCAGGTCCGGTCCTCGTGACCCCCCGCCCTGCACATTTTGTAGGTTTTTCTTACTTAACACACCTGGTTCAGACCATCCACTCGTTAACGGGGAGATCGTTGTGTGTCAAATAAAAGAGGCATATAAAATGTGCAGGACGGGGGGTCACGAGGACCGGATTTGAGAACCCAGGCTCTAGTGGACAGTAGCAGACTCTGAAATGAGACGCAGATTCAGAGTTCCACATGAGGTGGTTATTAATTAGCAAATATTATAAATATTAGGAACGTAAACATCAGGTGAGCAGGTCACATTGTAACCCCGTGTCCTAACAACACGCTATGTGACGAGATTTGCAGTGATGAGCTGTTTGGCTGTTTGCTCCAGACGAAACACGACAGAAATGTAAACACAGCCATTCAGAAGCACAGAATAGTGCACTCACTGCACTCCAGTGAAATGGTAAGGTTTATAATCTAATGAATGCATATTAACGCCCAATTCTAGTTTTGTACCCCTACCCCTTCCCTTTGGCTCTTACAACCGAGTGTGAGGGGCTTCAAAAATTACCCCTAAGAATTGGGACAGCACTACAGCACCTGCACACGTCATCATGATCTCATGCTTCATATGAGACTGACGATGGCGACTGCTGTAGTTACTCAAGTTGGGTTATTTTTTGTAATAATTATATAATAAAAATAATTTTGTATTAATCTTCAGGAAATCACTGAAGGCTTATATTATGTTATCATGACAATCTAATGTGGCAATAAGATCATAACTATACTGTGTATTTACACAGTGGCCATATTCATCTATGTAAACACACGAAAACAACATTAACATTATAGCAGACACTGTAAAAAGCTCATTCTCAGACACTAGACCAGGGGTGCTCAACCCTGTTCCTGGCGATCGACCTCCCTTCTGATTTCAGCTCCAACCCTGATCAAACACACCTGAACCAATTAATTAGAACCTGAGTAGCACTGATAATTACAGGCAGGTGTGTTTGATAAGGGCTGCAACTGAAAACTGCAGGAAGGTCGATCGCCAGGAATAGGGTTGAGCACCCCTGCACTAGACTTTTCTGACAGGGTATTCGAGTGTCATCTAGTGTCAGAATGTTGTGGGACTGCTGTACAGGAGTTATTATTAGGGATTATAGATCGCCAAATTTAGCGAATTATGTTTTTTTTTTTTTTTTATATAAAGCATGACGGTAAAACACGAACGCAGTTATGAATATATTAAAACATGTGTTTGTCATAAAAATTCGTAATAATGACAAAAATACTAATTTGTGGATCTCCTTACTTCCGGGTTCAGCAATACTGCCGTTGTGGCTGGTGTATTCTGGGAAATTTTCTTACCCCTTGGTTTCTAGTGTGGTCCTGAAAAATTTTCGTTCGAAGGGCTATTCACCTCTTCCCCTTAGCCATACGCCTTCAAGCTAAAGACAATTAAGACACCCTAATAAGGGGAAAAGGCTAAGAGGTAGAATTGGGATTGGGCCTAAAACTCTTTAAAGGGTCACGAAACACCAAAACACATTTTTTGAGCTGTTGACAGTCATATATGTGTCCTACGCTGCTACAAACACTATTAGGACACATATATTGCACTAAAAAGTGAAAATTGGTTGTTTTTGCGTTATTTTGAGCAAATTCGTTCTTCCGGTTTGAAACGAATTTTTGAAGCTACGTCACAGCCATGAGATACTTGGGTGTAAATCCAGCCTGTAGACTGGCTGTCTGTCTTTTCGCGGACATTCTGACGTATCTGAGTGTGCTGCATTAATTCATGACAAAGACGGCTTCAAACCAATCAGCGCGCTCTATTGTATATGACGTGAAACTTCATTAATATGCATGATAGCTCCGGAGACTGTTTACACTGTACAGACGGAAGAGAGACGCCACGTTGTGTTGCCAAAACAAGTGAAAGAACAAGAATTTGGAGACAAGAGTCGTCGGTTTTGCGTTTATTAGTGTGCTGCAACAAGGTTTTGTTTTCATTTTCCCTCTATGAGAGAGCTGCTGGACTCGCGTGTGGATTACAGTGCACGCGACACGCGACAGAAATGCGTTTGTAAGGAAAATTTTTACCCGAGAGCTTTTCGCATCTGGAAATGGTGAAATGCGGATTTGTCTCCTTTTTGTCCTGTCGCTACAGATTAGGTAAGTGTGTGCGATCAGTGCTCTTTGTTTAACCCAGATTACAAAGTTTGTCGTATCTTCAGCAGTGCTCTTTCAGTTTTTATAGACATACCTCAGTCAAAATGATTGAGTTACTAAGTTTACAGTATGTTAATATCACTGCAATATTACAGTACAATATTATAGACTGAAAGATCCGCTGTAAATGCTGCTCTCCGAGTGTAAACATATAAACACAAACTATTCCCGTCGTGCAGGATTTTCGCCGCATTTTGTGACAGGATAGCCTATACAGACACGGCTTTCTGACGCTACCTACCTACCGAGTACATAAGTTACAGAGAAATGCGGAGGATTTTTTTCTCTCATTCGCCATGCTGTATCAAGTCAGCCTCTCTCTGTTTGTTTTGCCTGTGAGACTTAGCGCGCGCCCAAATGGAAACGCCCTTCTATGCATAAATTACCCTCTTTCCCTCCTCCGACACTCCCACACTCCCAGAGCTGGACACGCCCAACTTTCCTGACTTTTTTCAAAACAGGTGTGAAAACACCCTGCTGAGACAGGGGGTTTCGTGGCCCTTTAACATGATTAAATGTAGATGCTGAATCACTGATATGTGTTGGTTTGCACTGAGTCTCAGTTCTGAAGCTCAATTTCAGGCAGTTTATTTTATTTTCCAGTTCTGAGGTGAACTATCTGCTGCTGCTTTCAGTATATGGCAATAAATGTCATGTGAAATGCCATTCAGACTAACATTGTTAGGCTTTAACACTGAGTAAAGTTTCTAAAATATACATTTCAGGTGTTGGTCAGGACAAATTAAAATGAGTTTATGGAAAATATTCCTTCTGTAACGTGCCATTGCATTTATTTAGAACTTGATTTAAATCAGCCTTTGTTGGTGTCGTCAATCTGGCAACTTGCATTTGTGTGTTTTAAACCAGCGGTGCAATACCTAGTTCAACCACTGGGTGTCAAACTTACATACTGCACCTTTAAGTTTTTTTCCCCAAAATTTTATTTGATTATACTAGGGATGCACTGATACAAAATGTTTGACCGATAACTCTATAGCCGATAAATTTGCATAAGAATATGACAATTGCAGATGTGCATATCGATGCTGAAATGATATATTGATATATATTACTTTCATAAACCACACATCATCCCAATACTTGCAGTTTAAATTCAGACAAACTTCAGCATACAACTATAGATTGCATGATAAAAAAATGACACACAAAATACCTTGTACAATAGCATTTAAAACTTTTAAGGGCCTTACATTTCTCTAAATTGATTTATCAACTTTTAAAACTTTAAGACCCCACAGACACACTGGATTAAATGGGTTAGGAGTGACATCTTTGCCACAACATCCAAACACAGACACACACACACACAGTTGCATGATGTTTTTATCAGTGTTCTGCACCTGCTCTGCGGTTTCTGCTGAATCTGCAATACTGTGCTGTGATTGGCTGATCTTCTGCTCGACGGCCTGCAGGCGGTACAGCATGTGTTTGAGTGCCTCCACTGGACCCGGATGATTCCTGCTGCTGTATCCGGAAGATCCGGACGCTGCAGACTGTGTGTGCGCACATACAGAGAGACACACACATGCGCAATAAATAGAACATTCCATCTCCTGTCAGTTTGTCAGCTGGTGTTCAGTATAAGCTGGTTTTAGAGGAGCAGCAAAGTGTTTAACTCTGAAATGTACAAGATGTTTAAATACAGCCCTAAATCAGAAAAAGTTGTGACAGTGTGGAAAACGGGAAAAAAAAAGGAGTGATTTCTAAATTTACTTTGCCTTGTATTTCATTACAGACAATACAACAAACATTATTTAATGTGCTCCTCATGATTTATATTGTTATTTTTTCCCCAAAATAAACACGCTTTCCAGTTTTGGCCCTTGCAACACATTTCAAAAAAACAGTAAAGCATTTACCACTTTGTAATGTTGCTGTTCCTTTTCACAACACTTAAAAGACTTTAAGAGACTGAAGACAACAAGTGATGAAGTGTTTCAGGGGTAAATCTGTTCCATTCTTTCTGCAAACAAGTCTTAAGGTGGACAACAGTATGGAGTCTTCATTGTTGCATTTTGCACTTCAAAATGCGCAACATTCTCTATTGGAGACAGGTTGGGACTGCAGGCAGGCCAGTCAAGCACCTGTATCCAGGGGCGGACTGGCCATAGGGAGCACCGGGACATTTCTAGGTAGACGGTCAATCTGGCCACCGTGAATCTGGCTTGCAGCCTCCCGCTCTTCACTTTCTATATTGCATCGAATGTGGCCTGCCACCGGGACTCTGGCCTGCCGCGCAGCCCTCCGCACTCCCTCCGCACTCCCTCGCTGCTCTTCACTTTTTAGATCGCATCAGATGTGGCCTGACTGACAGTTACTTTTGCCCGGTTGAAAATGCTTTTCAAGTCCGCCCCTGCCTGTATCCTCTTTCTCCACAGCAGGACTCTGTAATGCAGGGGTGCCCAAACTCGGTCCTGGAGGGCCGGTGTCCTGCATTTTTTAGTTCCAACCCCAATTAAACACACCTGAACAGCTAATCAAGCTCTTTCTAGGTATTCTAGCAAGCTCCAGGGAGGTGTGTTGAAGGAAGTTGGAGCTAAACTATGCAGGACACTGGCCCTCCAGGACCGAGTTTGGACACCCCTGCTGTAATGTGTGCAGAATGTGGTTTTGCATTGTCTTGTTGAAATATGCATGGGCGTCCCTGGAGAAGGCAGCGTATTGTGCTCCCAAATCTCTCTGTACTTTTCAGCATTAATAGAGCATCACAGAAGAGCAAGTTACCTTTGCCAAGAGCACCGACACAACCTCATGACATGACAGACCCTGGCTTTTGGACGTGTTGCTGGTAACAGTCTGGATGATCCTTTTCTTCTTTGGTTCGGCGCACACAGCGTCCATTTCTCCTAAAAAATACCTGAAACACTGATTCATCTGACCACAGTACATGTTCCCACTGTGTGATGGTGCATCCCAGATGCCCAGAGAAGTCGACTGCGCTTCTGGACACTGTTAAAATAGGGCTTCCTTTTTGCACAGTGCAGTTTTAACTGGTATTTGTGGATGTAACTACATATTGTGGTACTTGACAGGTTTACCACAGTAGTCCTGAGCCCATGTGGTGATATGGCTTATAGATGAATGAGGATTCTTGATGCAGCGCTGCCTGAGGGGTCGGAGATCAGTTGTTCAGCTCTTGTCCTTTATGCACTGAAATTCCTCCAGATTCCTTGAATCTTTAATGGTGTTATGCACGGTTTAAGTTGAATATGTCTTCCCTATCCTTCTTTGAGCAACATTGTTTGTAAACATTTCAGTATTTGTTGGCAGACTGGCGATCCTCAGCTCATCTTTGCTCCTGAAGGACTAGACCTTTCTTGGATGCTGCTTTTGTACCAAATCATAATCACAATCATCATCACCTGTTCCACATCACATCATTTAATCAATTTACCGGATTACTGATTTACATAAACTGCACCTGTCACAACTTTTTTGGAACGTGTTGCAGGTCTGAATGAAAGGACAGATGTTTACACTTGAAATTAAGTTGACCTGAAAAAATATAAAATATTTCGTATATGTAATACAAGTCAAAGTAAATTTAGTAATCACTACTTTAACTTTTACAGATTTGGGATTGTCGTACTGTCCACGTTTAGAAGTCAAAATATCAAGAAAGTGTTTGTTTCTAAGTTGATATCTGCTTTAAGTCAGGTCTCATCCTGTACCTTGTTCCTCTGTAGATCCTCAGCTGCTGGCGGCTCTTCAGCGATGCCCACCGGCACTGGAGACTTACTGCACACAGTAGGAATCATTTACTTTCATTCATTTAATATTTGTGCAAAGTATTAAAAACAATATGGCTGTGCAATATGACAACAGACACCTATATAAGTAAATTATATACAAATACATTCATCGGCCACTTTATTACGTACACCTTACTAGTTTCATGTTGATGACCTCTGGCATCAACAAGGCATTTGTGCTCACAGAACTGCCGCTCAATGGATATTTCCTCTTGTTCAGACCATTCTCTGTAAACCCTAGAGATGGTTGTGCGTGAAAATCCCAGTAGATCAGCAGTTTCTGAAATACTCAGAGCAGCCCGTCTGGCACCAACAACCATGCCACGTTCAAAGTCACTTAAATCCCCTTTCTTCCCCATTATGATGCTCAGTTTGAACTGCAGCAGATCGTCTTGACCATGTCTACATGCCTAAATGCATTGAGTTGCTGCCATGTGATTGGCTGATTAGAAATTTGCGTTAACGAGCAGTTGGACAGGTGTACCTAATAATGTGGCCGGTGAGTATATACATTTTATTATTAGCGAAATAGTGTATTGCTTTATATTATGCGCTATTGTTTATTTTATGTCGCAAAATACATTACGGTAATAATTTTTCATAATTTGAGCGCAATATTCCAGACCATCACAAGGATGCAGACAGAAACATGAATAACAGCATCGAGAGTTACATTGTTTACATTTTGCTAAATATTTTGTGATATATATATATATATATATATATATATCTTTTTTACGTAGAACCTGTCATCATTAGTTCTATATTTTTAGATCTATATTTATTTGATATTTCTACATTTTTGATCAAACATTTGCCCTAAAATTCTAAAGGAAGAAATATTAATAATATATACTTTAAAATGCAAAATGAAATTGTCTTTTACATGTGCTCAATATATATAATTAAATTGACCAAAAATGGTACTATATTGTTATATACAGTGCTCCATATAAATGTGAGCACACTCTTTAAATTTTTTTTTAATATTTTTACCCATTTCTCATTGAATATAGGCATTATATTTTGGTGCATTTAAACAATAGTTTTAATTAATTCGTTAATAGGAGTTTAGCCACTGAACATCTATAGGAATAGAAAGATAAAAAAAATTAAAGGTGCTGTATGTATGTGTTTGACTCTTCTAAAGCATAAAAACAGCATAATATGTGTGCAGATATTCAGAAACATGCTCAGTGAACACTCTTATTTATCTGAAAAACAATGCTGAAGTCAGATATTCTGCTTTGAACATGTGCATTATGTGCTGGAGCGTCTGTCTTTGTTTTAGTCTTTTAACCCGCCCAATGCCAGTTTAGCCAATTATATTTCAGCACCCCGGGTTGCCAGATGGTGGAAAACAGCGTATTTCATTCATTCAGTCATGAAGGCTCCCAAAGTGTGCATCCATGACTGAAATGTGACCTCCGGTGGATGGTAGCAGACTCTGAAATGAGACACAAATTCAGAGTTCCACATGAGGTGGTTATTATTAGCAAATAATATAAATATTAGGAACTTGACATTAGGTGAGCAGGTTACATTGTAACCCCGTGTCCTAACAACACGATATGTGATGAGATTTGCAGTGATGAGCAGTTTGGCTGTTTACACCAGACGAAACACGACAGAAATGTAAACACAGCCATTCAGAAGCACAGAATAGTGCACTCACTGCACTCCAGTGAAATGGTCAGGTTTATAATGTAATGAATACATATTAAACCTCTTTAACATTATTAAATGTAGATGCTGAATCACTGATATGTGTTGGTTTGCACTCAGTCTCAGTTCTGAAGCTCAATTTCAGACAGTTTATTTTATTTTCCAGATCTGAGGTGAACTATCTGCTGCTGCTTTCAGTAGTATGACAATAAATGTCATGTGAAATGGCATTCAGACTCACATTATTAGCATTTAACACTGAATAAAGCACATGAGGTGTACCTGAGCTGATCATTTATCCTGTTGTTCACCTGTGAGAAATAGAAGCCTAAAATATAAAGTTCAGCTGTTGGTTGGAACAAAAACAATTTTTAAAATAGGAAATATTCCATCTATCGCGTGTCGTTACTTTTATGTAGAACACGACTTAAATCAGCCTTTAGGCTCAACAGTCACGCACACTGCTGTTGGTGTCGTCAATCTGGCAACCTGCGCTTGCGTGTGTTCTGAACCAGGAGTGCAATACCTAGTTCAACCACTGGGTGTCAAACACACATACTGCCCCTTTAAATTAAAACAAGAGAGATTACAAACTACAAAATTTGATATTTTTAGGTTTCTCTTGATTTTTTTTTTACAGTTTATTAGAATTGTAGTTTCCAACATTTCCCCCCAACATATTAATTTGGCCATATTCATTTTTGGGCTGTGATCTTCAGTTTGTTAGATTAGTTCATCAGTTTTGTCTTTGGTATGGACTAATCTAATGTATATGCACAAATATATTATTGTAAAGCATCCTCAGTCATATGGCTCAGCTCTAATAAATGTTTTCTTGTTTTCTCAGTGATTATCATCACTGTTTTTCACTCACAATGCCACCGGCGGATTGTCCCAGGACCGGTCTGCGTCCAGCGCCTCTTCTGTGTCTGCTGAAGTATTGAGCTCTTTTACTGCTTTACTGACAGCAAATGATGGAGAATTTAACATCCGCTCGGCTCTTAAGATTAGAGAACCAATCTTATCATCTGAACAGAGTTAAAAACAGAAAAAAAATGAGGAGTTTAAATGACAGTCACATTCACTGTTACCCTTAACTATTAGAAACCTTTTAGTTTATATACAGTTGAAGTCAGAATTATTCGACCCCCTTTGAATTTTTTTTTTCTTTTTTAAATATTTCCCAAATTATGCTTAACAGAGCAAGAAAATTTTCACAGTATGTCTGATAATATTTTTTCTTCTGGAGAAAGTCTTATTTGTTTTATTTTGGCTTGAATAAAAGCAGTTTTTAATTTTTTAAAACCCATTTTAAGGTCAATATTATTAGCCCCTTTAAGCTATATTTTTTATATAGTCTACAGAAGAAACCATCATTATACAATAACTTGCCTAATTCCCCTAACCTGCCTAGTTAACCTAATTAACCTAGTTAAGCCTTTAAATGTCACTTTAAGCTGTATAGAAGTGTCTTGAAGAATATCTAGTCTAATATTATTTACTGTCATCATGGCAAAGATAAAATAAATCAGTTATTAGAGATGAGTTATTAAAACTATTATGATTAGAAATGTGTTGAAAAAAATCTGCTCTCCGTTAAACAGAAATTGGGAAAAATAAACGGGGGCTAATAATTCTGACTTCAACTGTACGTTAACCTTATCTGAAAAACAAAAGTCATAGCTGCCCGGGCAACATAAATTAATTAATATTAACATAATATTAATTAATATTAACATTAATTAGATAACAAATTAAAATGTGCAAATAAAATAGACAATTAATAAGACAGTACATAGAAATAAAAATAATTAAATCATATGAAAACTTTTATTTTATATTTGTGTGTACATACACACTATGGCTGTGTCCGAAACCGCATACTTCCATACTATACAGTATGCTAAAATCAGTATGCGAGCCGAGTAGTATGTCCGAATTCATAGAATTCGAAATCAGTATGCAAGAAGTACACGGATGACTTACTACTTCCGGCGAGATTCTGAAGTGCGCATCCCATGCATGCTGTGATATCCCATGATGCCCCGCGAAAGAATTCATGAATGGAAGTGAAGCGACGCAACTGACGCAGGTAGGTCACGTGACCATGACAAAATGGCGGATGTAGTACGTCCGAATTCCATTCATACTGCTCACATTCATACTGTATAGAACGTACTTTTCTAACGGCCGAGTAGTACGTTTAAATTCAAATGCAGTACCTACTGAGTAGTAGGCGGTTTCGGACGCAGCCTATATATTGTAATCAATGTCAATGAAGTTACCATAAATGGTTCTTTGCCTGATTAAAAAATAAATAAATAATAATAATTTATTAAATTATTATTTTTATTATATTATGTAATAAATATATATATTATTGTCACACTTTATTTTGATGATTCGTTTTTTGGATTTAAGTTACATTGCATCTACATGCCAACTAATTCTCATTAGATTATAAGTAGACTGTTAGGGTTAGGGTTAGTGTAAGTTGACATGTACTTGCAAAGTTTCTTATAGTCAGTTAAATGTCTGTTGAAGGAGCAGAATCAGCAGATATTAAGCAGACAGTCTACTAATACTCAAATGGACCATCAACATAAAGTGTTACCCTATTATTTAATAAATAATAAACATGGGACACTATATTTAATATTTTAAACACTGCATGAATGTAGTGCTGTTAATTGATTAATCATGACTAAAAGTATACAAAATAAATATTCTGTAAACACAGGCTTTTTAGTTTGTACTGTGTATTTTTATATATAGATTACATACACTTACCTGACAAAAGTCTTGTCGCCTATTCAAGTTTTAGGAAGAACATATAATAAGTTGACTTCTAGTTGATCGTTTGGTATCAGAAGTGTCTTATATTAAAGGCAAAGGCCTCTAGATGACGCTTATTTGAGCACAATAAAATATGATCATACCTTGATTTCATTAGGACAGTAAGGTCTGAGGCTTAGACAAAAGTCTCATCACTGAACCTTCAATAATGTCCAGTATAGAATATAAAGTCATGCTGCAGTGGAAACAGAATGAATATTGTGTCTGACTCCATCATGATCTTGGAGGACTGCATCATACATCTCTGAATGACTCAAATCACTTATTAATAAAGTCATCTGGAATGGCAAAGAAAGCGTTCTTGCAGGACTCCCAGAGTTCATCAAGATCCTTTGGGTTCATCTTCAATGCCTCCATCATCTTACTCCAGATGTGCTCAATAATGTTCATGTCTGGTGACTGGGCTGGCCAATCCTGGAGTACCTTGACCTTCTTTGCTTTCAGGAGCTTTGATGTGGAGGCTGAAGTATGAGGAGTGCTATCCTGCTGAAGAATTGTCCCTCTCCTGTGTTTATAATGTAATGGGCAGCACAAATGTCTTGATACCTCAGGCTGTTGATGTTGATCATCCACTCTGCAGATCTCTCGCACGCCCCATACTGAATGGAACCCCAAACCATGATTTCTCCTTTACCAAACTTGACTGAATTCTGTGAGAATCTTGGTCCATGCAGGTTCCAGTAGGTCTTCTGCAGTATTGGTGATGATTGGGATGCAGATCAACAGATGATTCAGCAGAAAAATCCACCTTCTGACACTTTTTCACATGATCAACTAGAAGTCAAGTTAATA
>LR812539.1:3144670-3164670 GCA_903798195.1 Danio kyathit
CCTTGTTCACCTGAGCTGAACCCCATAGAGAACCTGTGGTCCATCATCAAATGTGAGATTTACAAGGAGGGAAAACAGTACACCTCTCTGAACAGTGTCTGGGAGGCTGTGGTTGCTGCTGCACGCAATGTTGATGGTGAACAGATCAAAACACTGACAGAATCCATGGATGGCAGGCTTTTGAGTGTCCTTGCAAAGAAAGGTGGCTATATTGCTCACTGATTAGTTTTTGTTTAGTTTTTGAATGTCAGAAATGTATATTTGTGAATGTTGAGATGTTCTATTGGTTTCACTGGTGAAAATAAATCATTGAAATGGGTATATATTTGTGTTTTGTTAAGTTGCCTAATAATTCTGCACAGTAATAGTCACCTGCACACACAGATATCCTCCTAAAATAGCTCAAACTAAAAACAAACTAAAAACTACTTCAAAATATTCAGCTTTGATATTAATGAGTTTTTTGGGTTCATTGAGAACATGGTTGTTGTTCAATAATAAAATTAATCCTCAAAAATACAACTTGCCTAATAATTCTGCACTCCCTGTATAGTTGTTGTTGTTATTATTAATAATATTAATTGACTAATTTATATTATCTAATTTTCCACTATTTGATTTATATTTGATTATTTTTTTTTCTATTTTATTAAAACAGGGCTGCAAGTAGGCTATAAAAAACTACGTGACGTCATAATCTGAACTTTAAAGTTCAAACTAAAACTGACTTAAACTGGGCTGTTCATTATTCTGATTGGGCTACTGCCACTCTGAGCCCCAGTTTAGCACCGGTGTCACGGTTTTTTAAGAGCAGTGAACCGAAAGGAATACTTCACATTATCAACGAGAGAAAGCATAACGCAAAGAGGCGTTTCCCATGTCATAGCGTAAATTAATTAATCAGCCAATCAAGGGCCCCCTTCTCCCGTGGGCCTTGGGGCTTCAGCCCCACCTAACCCTTATGTTAATCCGGCCCTGGTCCCACTCACAACATACTTTCACATCTGACACTCGATAACACTCGAATACCCTGTCAGAAAAGCCTAGCAGCTTAGAACGACCATTTTACAGCGTCTGGTTTAACGTTAATGTTGTTTTCTTGTGTTTATGTGGATGAATATGGCCACGGTGTAAATGCACAGTATAGCTACGATCTTATCGGCACATTATATCGTTATAATAACATGATATTGCTGCCTTAAGTGATCTCCTGAAGATAAATACCAAAAAATAACACAACTGTAATAACTACAGCAGTCGCCATCGTCTGATCTCATATGAAGCAAGAGATCGCGATGACATATGATGACGTGTGTGCTGTCCATTTCTTGGGGGTAAATTTGAAGCCCTTCCGCTTCACACTCGGTCTCAAGGGCCAAGAGGAAGGCGTAACAAAAATAGAATCGGGATTGGGGCTTACCCAGCTCTGCAGGTGGACACAGGGAGCGTTTGGGAAAAGTAGGCCACAGATGAGAGCAGGGCCTAGAGTTGAAGCTGTGCCCCACTGGAAAGCTCTCAGATCGGGTCAGGAGGGCGGAGGTGCGGGTCACTGGGAGAGAACCATCATTCGGGAGATCCAGCAGGTCATCAGTGGTCAAACTGAGCCGGTCACAGTCTCTCCTGATGGGGATATTCAAGAAACTCAGCTCTCTGTCCGTCAGACTCGACTTCAGCACTGCACACAATACAGGAAAATAAAAATAATTATGACACATAGGGTGGCGCAGTGGGTAGCACGATCGCCTCACAGCAAGAACGTCACTGGTTCGAGCTCCGGCTGGGCCATTTGGCGTTTCTGTGTGGAGTTTGCATGTTCTCCCCATTTTGGCGTGGGTTTCCTCCGGGTGCTCCGGTTTCCCCCACAGTCCAAACACATGCACTATAGGGGAATTGATGAACTAAATTGGCCATAGTGTATGTGTGTGAATGCAAGAGTGTATGGGTGTTTCCCAGGGTTGGGTATTCCCTGCTTAAAACATATGCTGGATAAGTTGGCGGTTCATTCCGCTGTGGCAACCCCTGATTAATAAAGGGATTAAGCCAAAAAGAAAATGAATAAATGAGTTCGACACTGTTTTTTTTTTTTTTTTTTTGTGAGTATGTGTGTATTCACCGTCTGTGTCTGTGCGTGTGTGCAGCTGCAGTGTCCGGCTCCCCAGGCTCTGCTGGTAGTCAGAGATGTATGCGTCAAGTGCAGCAGACGCAGAGCTGTAGTGTTTGTCTCTGTATGTGATGCTGTGTTCAGGCTGTGGATGCAGAAAACTGTGCAGACGTCCAGACGAGGCCAGCAGAGACGAAACGCCGGACTCTGGAGACCGCAGACACTGTTCACGCGCCATCAGGAGCAGCAAAATCACTAAAAGACAAGACAAGTTCAGCTTTATTACAAGGCTGCACGATATTGGTAAAATCTGATATTGCAATATTGAATTGTTCTGCGATAAATATTTCAATATGAATACAGTTGCACAAGATAGTAATTAAAATAATCTAGTTTTCACTTTGAAATGTCAATATTTGTACTAGAAACAAGACAAATTCTACATGAGAAACTTTTTATTTTTGCATAAATCGTATAAATAAGTATAAATACAGTACTTAAATACAATTCTGCAGCTCCTGGTCAACTGTAGTTCAGACTCAACATTGCATATCCTGTAATGTGACACTTGCCGACGAGCACATTGTCATATCGATGCTGAAACTATATAAGCAGCCCTACTTTATTATCAACATAATAAACTACTGAAATAAACAGTGTTTTATCATTTTTCTGAGTCACGCAGTTATTAAAGTTACAAACTGAACAATTTCTTATGCCTAAATGCTTTTAAAAACATACAGAAACGCATGCAAATGATCAATTATAATGCAAAATCAACATTGCATATCCTGCGATGCGACTACTGATGCTGAAACGATATATTGTGCAGCCCTACTTTGGTGCATAGACATAAGCTTGGTCTCTTTTTTTAGATTTAAGCTTGTTATTCATTTTATTTTATACAGTTAATGTGATGTAACTAGTTTTTAGTGCTATTAGTATTTCAGTAGCATACACATTTTAAAATGTTGAGATTGCCTTAAAGATAAAAATTTAGAAAAGATTGAGTGTTCTGAGAAACTGACAGCAAAATAAACACAATAATAATAAAAATAAAGCATATGTGTGCTGTAGTGACAGCTAAATATTTCTAATATAACATATAATATTTATTTATTTAGCGAAATATATACGAAATTATAGTTATTGGTATCTAAAAAATAACATTTATAATATTTAGCAAAATATAGACTTTCTTAATTTATATGAAGTAATAGTTATTGGTATCTAAAAAAATAACATATTTATTTAGCAAAATATAGACTATATCTTAATATATACAAAATAATTAGGAATTCTTGGCTTCCAAACCATATTTATTTATTTAGCTAAATTTACACCATATCTTAATATATATGAAATAATTAGGAATTCTTTGTGCATAAATAATAACATTTATAATGATATTTAATTAATTTATCTCAATATATATATATATATATATATATATATATATATATATATATATATATATATATAAATAAATATATATATATATATATATATATATATATATATATATATATATATATATATATAAATAAATATATATATATATATATATAAATAAATATATATATATATATATATAAATAAATATATATATATATATATATAAATAAATATATATATATATATATATATATATATATATATATATATATATATATATATATATATATATATATATATAAATAAATATATATATATATATATATATATATAAATATATATATATATATATATATATATATATATATAAATATATATATATATATATATATATAAATATATAAATATATATAAATATATATATATATATATATATAAATATATATATATATATATATATATATATATATATATATAAATATATATATATATATATATATATAAATATATATATATATATATATATATATATATATATATTTATATATATATATATATATATATATATATTTATATATATATATATATATATATTTATATATATATATATATATATATTTATATATATTTATATATATATATTTATATATATATATATATATTTATATATATATATATATATATATTTATATATATATATATATATATATATATATATATATATATATAAATATATAAATATATATATATATATATATATAAATAAATATATATATATATATATATATATATAAATATATAAATATATATATATATATATAAATATATATATATATATATATATATATATATATATATATATATATATATATATATATATATATATATATATATATACACATATACACACGAAATAATAATGATTATCAAATACCTAATGATAATCTAGCTGTAGAAGATTTCTAAGTTTGGTAAAAACTAATTTTCCTGATTTCTGTTTCTCAGTAGTTTTGAGTTGCTATGTTTAACAGGAGTTTCAGCTTTCTGACTGATCATTTTGGCTGTTTAAATGCTGATCAGAACTAAATTAAACTAGAATAAAGTCAGATTTTGGACTCGTAAAGTTGGTTTTGAATCAGTTTGCTCCATCACTTTCCTCCAAATACAGAAACTCACCACATAAGTCCACAGCAGACCGTGAAGAAAAAGCGAAAGTTTATTAAAGTTAAGCCGATCAGGGAAAAAACACGAATAATAAACATCCAACAGAAACTCAAATCACTCAGACAACCGCCAGCGGCACTGCGCAGGCGCACAGCATCACATGACCCCTTAACGGCGAGCTGCGCATGTGCAACATCAGGTCATATGACTTTTCCATAGATATATACATTAGATGTCGCCTACCCTGCTGTTGTCTATTAGAAGGAAGGCGTCAATAGAGCCGCCATTTTAGTACAGGGTAGCGCTCCTTTTAAATGAATGCGGGACCAAGTTGAGGTGGAGGACTGTGGCCATCCAAAGCCAGAGAAATACACATATACACATATATCTATGATCGGGAGTTTTCCCCGGTGGTCCGTATGCAAATATATTTTTAAATTACGAAATATTATAATTTTACATCACGTTTCTACATTGATGGATGTGACCGCACTGGCATTCCGGACAAAAGCGAGTGTTTGTGTGCATGGAAATGCATTACCCTCCTTCCCTGTTTAATTTGATCTAATCCATGTCCTGAAACACACCCCATCACCTGCTTTCACTTCTCATTCTGACGGAGGGAGCGATCCGTTTGTGAATGAATCTCCGTTATGAACGACTCCTTCACTTAGCCGACAATAATGCAAGTTTCTGACAGCGCAGCGTCTTCTTGTCATATTTCATAACATTGTTTGCTTATTTTATTCAACAAAACCAGCATAAGCTTAGAATTTAGTGCGAGTGGATGCTACTTTGCCTTATGGTCACTGCAGCAAGAGACTGTACTATCATCAATAACATTACTTGTTAAGCACAAAAGTTCATAACATACAAAAACATAAAAAACTAAATCTTACCTATGAAATGTGATGACTTTGTGCTTTATTTTCTTTGTTTGCTCGTTACTACACAGTGCTAAAGTCCAGCATCTTCACATTGGCACACTTTCTTGACTTGTGCAGTTGAATGACGTTTGTCCTAGGAGCACTGTACAAATGTGGCGGCGCTATTGACGCATGCTCAAGGGCGTAGGGCAAAATGCGGGGGCCCCCTGGTGACGAGGGGGAGGGGGGGGGGGGTGTTGTTGCCGCGAGTGTTACAAGCAATGGCGGTTCTAGACCAGAATGACTGTGGGGGCCAGAATGTGCTTTTAGAGGGCACACTTTAACATACATCACAAACTTCTTAATTATTCAAAGTCATTTTTTTTTTCATGCATGACTCTGCAGTCTTCATAAACAAGATAATTATAGAACTTAAACTCAAAATAATCATTCATTTTCTTTTCGGCCTAGTGCCTTTGTTAATCTGAGGTCCCCACAGCAGAATGAACCGCCAACTTATCCAGCATATGTTTTACACAGCGGATGCCCTTCCAGCTGCAACCCATCACTGGGAAACATCCATACATAGTCATTCACACACATACACTACGGACAATTTAGCCTACCCAATTCACTTACATCACATGTTTTTGGATTTGTGGGGGAAACCGGAGCACCCGGAGGAAACCCACACCAACACAGGGAGAACATGCAAGCTCCACACAGAAACGCCAACTGACCCAGCCGGGGCTCACACCAGCAACCTTCTTGCTGTGAGGCGAACGTGCTACCCACTGCGCCACCATGCAGCCCATACTCAAAATAATCTTCCTCGTTAATTTATTTGACAAGTAACTTTGTATTGTAGTGGATAACACATTTCTAACGTTCAAGTACATCAAGGCACATTTTTACACCTGTAAACTTTGAAGTCAATTTTTTTGCCCTCCCATTAATTTAAAATAATGTTTTCCAAGTGATCTTTAACAAACCAAGGACATTTTTTTACAGTATTTCCTGTAAAAAAAAGAAGTAATTATAATAAATAATTTTTAAAGTCTTTTTCTTATAGTTTATTTCTTAAATAAAAGCAGTTTATTATTTTTAAAAATACAAATTTAAGGTCAGTATTATTAGTCTCCTTAAGAAATATTTACTGTATATTTTTGATTGTCTACACAACAAACCAGGTATACTATAACTTGACTATTTATTCTGTCCTAGTTAACATAACCTAGTGAAGTCTTTAAATTACACTTTAATCTGAATACAACTATCTTGCAAAATAACTAGTTAAATATTTTGCACTGACTGTTACCATGGGAAAGATAAAAAAGTAGTTATTAGAAATTAGTTAGTTAAACTATTATGTTAAAAAACGTGTTGTAAAAAAATCATGTGTTGAAGACTCGTATGTCAGTACTGACATCTAAAATGAATGAAGGCAAAACTAAACGAGCTGAATATTACTTTCAACGTGACTGAAAACTAAATTGGATCAATGTGTTACATCTGTTCTCCGGTACTTGCCGACTGTAAATTCAAGACTGCATTTCCTAACGTAAAACTATATACACTCAGCTTCTGATTAATAATATGCAGAGACGAGGACTTCCTCTATTAAAAGGTTAAAAAAGTCTAATATAATCAACAGTGGACATTTTGATAGTGTTTCACAACATGAACATGACTGAAGTTGAATCTTTTTATTACCCGTGTTAATTTGGGGGTTAACTTCTGAATGCGGGGAACTAATGCGCACAGAGGGAGCGTGCGTGAAGGCAGAGAGAGAGAGAGTGCACGTGAGAGCGAATGCGCGCGACACCTAGAGCGCGCGAAAGAAGCTCCAGTCATTCCTCCGCAGTTTGCCGCCAATGGCTGATATCCGTGATATTCTCCGTGAGGTTTTGACACAAAAATATCACGCGGGGCCCCCCCGCGGTGCGTGCCCTGCGGGCCCGTCCACTACGCCACTGCGCATGCTCAGGGTCCCTATGTGATATCTAGTGTATATATCTATGTGACTTTTCCTCCAGAAGAACGTCAACAGTTCCACTCAAACTATATAAAACAATGCGTGGAAACTTAATTGGGCTAATAATTAAATAAATATTTTACAATGATCAATATGAAATACAGTTTTAAATAGTAAATCGTTTTACAGTGAGAAATATAGTAAAAGTTCCTGATTGTTAAGTGGGTGGAGCTTCAGTCTCGCGACAGAAATAGAAGCGACTAGAACGGAAAGTCTGTCAATGAAGGACAGGCGTGCTCACCCCTGTTCCTGGAGATCTGCCTTCCTGCAGATTTCAGCTCCAACCCTAATCAAACACACCTGAACTAATTAACTAGGACCTAAACAGGAAGGTAGAGCTCCAGGAACAGGGTTGAGCACCCCTGATGTAGGAGATGCAGATTACAGTTGCAACCCATATCAAACACACCTATCTGTTCAGGTCCTGATTAATTGGTTCGAGTGTGTTTGATCAAGGTTGGAGCTGAACTCTCCTGAAAGGTAGATCTCAAGGAACAGGGTAAAGCCGCGGTCGCACTGGACTTTACACCCCATAGACTTCCATTCATTCGCATGCGAATGCGTCAGACTGGAAACGCAGGGTCATGCGTCGAGTTTCGCAGGTTGCTGCGGTGCAAAGTTCAAGCTTCGTGAACTCTGACCTGTGAAATCGCATCACTTGACTGCGTGAGACCAATCCAGGATCAAAACATGACCTCTTAAAGCCCCAGTCACACTACAGTTTGAGCTTGCGAAATTCTGTCGTACGGCGCTGCGAAAAGGGGCGGGATTAAACAAGATAAATAGGCATTTAAAAAGCGAGCGATTGCTCCATGTTTTAAATTTCTGTTCAGAGAGGTCATGTTTTGATTCTGGATTGGTCTCACGCAGTCAAGTGATGCGATTTCGCAGGTCAGAGTTCACCAAGCTTGAACTTTGCACCGCAGCAACCTTTGAAACTCGACGCATGACCCTGCGTTTCCGGTCTGACGCATTCGCGTGCGTATGAATGGAAGTCTATGGGGAGGAAAGTCCAGTGTGACCGCGGCTTTAAACTGCAGTCACACTAGAGTTTGAGCTTGCGAAATTCTGTCATACAGAGCTGCAAAAAGGGGCGGGATTAGACATTAAAAAAAGCGAGCGATTGCTCCGTTTTAATTTATTTATTTTTCATTTTTATTAATGAACATAGAATACAACATCTCATAGAGGTAACAACATAGTAACATATCAATTACAAAACGTTTAGCATTAAACACGAGGGGGGGGGGGGGGTCATATTACAGATAAGGCAATAAAAATAAGTAAATAAAGCTCAAAACACAAGGAACTTATGAATGTCCGATGTTAATTTTTGGCCATGACAATTTTTAAGTAATTTCAGTGAGGGGTAGTAAAGTTTAAGTTCGTTTTGGAAATGTTCAAGGCATGGGGGACAGTCTTTCCACTTACAGCAGTGTATGTGGTATTTTGCCAGAAGGAAAACAATATTTACAATGTCTGATATTGACTTATCTAATCCATCAACATAAAAGAGAATACAGTGGATGTTAAAAACAGGGATGCTTGACATTTTTTAATGCCAGCCATTCTCTAAGAACACTCCAGAATTTATATGAAGTGCACGGGGCAAGTACAAAAAAGGTGTTCTAGGTTTCATCCACTGATTTACAGAAGGTACTCTCTGCCTTATCAAATTTAAATCTTTTGTGTAAAAAAATTAGAAACAGGATAATCCTATGACAAATTTTGAAGTGCGTTTCTTTGACTTGAGGTGGAATTGGCCGTTTAATGTATTTAGAAAAGGCTTTTTCCTTTATACCCGAAAGGTTTACTGGCACATTGTGTTTATCATAATCATGTTTAGCTTTAAAGGCATCTGTAACTACCGTATTCTTGAAATTTTTATCTAGTAATTTGTAATCACTAATTAATAAATTTGGCAATAATGGAGTAACATCGGAAAACATCCAAGTACTTTGAATTAGGTGAATCAGAGCTATAGGAAGAGCTTTACAAATTTGTACTTACTCTCTTTGAGTACAGTTTACATTAGAGCGTTCAACAAATCTGGAATGATCCAAGAAAACACCCTTACAATCCATCAAATCAGTAACAAAGAGAATACCCTTTTCAAACCATTCAGTTTTAAATATTGACTTCCTGTTTATCAGTTCGATTATTCAACGCTATCTCACGGCAATTCGTAACTTTTTGATTAGTGGCTCAAGCCCGGTTTATACTTCTGCGTCAAGTGATCGCCGTAACCCACGGCGCAAGCCTCGCGCGTAGCCGTGCATTTATACTTCTGCTGCTGTTTCTGTTTCTCTGCAATACACTTCCGAAACGCTAACTGGCAGTAGGTGTTTTTGTTCCTCTGTGTCGAGTTTCTTCGCTGGTGTTTTGTTTTTTCTGAACACTTCCTTAATGTTCAAGTGGCTCAAACTCGCTCATTTTGAGGCGGAAACCGGCGGACGTGGAACAACTTTAATCATGAGGTAAACACAAAACAACGGTCTCCATCCGGACCTCCTTCACGTGACTCCACACTTGTAAACACTCGCTGCATCGGGCGCGCGGCTCTCACCTCCGCCCACACTCGTCAGCGCTACCAAGCCAACCAATCACAGAGCTTGCGCTATGCGTACGCGTTACATTTTTTGAGAGGTGCGCGTCAACGACGCCGACGGCCATGGCGAGGGGCTATGCGTCCACGCGTAGGCTGCGCCGTATACGCGTGCGCGTGACGCAGAAGTATAAATCGGCCTTAATTTGTATGAATTCGTACGATCTAATTCGTACAAATTAGTACAATTTGCTCATCACCCAATGACGGTTGGGGTTAGGGGTGGGGTTAGGTGCCACGCCTCCTTTTTAAAATCGTACATTTTCGTACAACTGAACTCGTATGAATTAGCCACTAAACTGACAAAACGTAAAATACTTATGTTTCCTCGTGAGATCAGGCTGGATTATTCCACAGTACCGAACTGTGGGGAGTAATGTTTTAAATTTCTGTTCAGAGAGGTCATGTTTTGATCCTGGATTGGTCTCACGCAGTCAAATGATGCAATTTCGCAGGTCAGAGTTCAGCAAGCTTGAACTTTGCACCGCAGCAAACTGCGAACCTTGACGCATGACCCTGCGTTTCCGATCTGATGCATTGGAAGTCTATGGGGAGTAAAGTCCAGTGTGACCGTGGCTTTAAGCACCCCTGGTGTAGGCTAATCAGGTGGACTGTTTATAAGTAATAATTATTGAGTTTATTATTCGCGCAGTAATAACAGTGTGTGTTATTTTTCAAGTTTTATTTGCTGAACTAAGAGTATTATTATACGTTATTGTTAACTGAAACCTCAGTAAGTCTTGATATTTGTACTTAGAAAATGGACAAAACTAAAATGTAAAAACAAAATTTAAAACGAAGAGCTGAAATTATGAAGATTAGAGTTTAAATTAAATAATAATTCATTTTAACAAACATATACTTTTTAATATGTTTATATATACGCTTTTAGTTAATGGTAATCAAGAGGGAAAGGTTTTTCAAGGAAAAATAAAAACTAATATTAAATAAAAATATAATATAAAAATGTGGCTGACGAGTGCATTTGAGTCTGTATACAGTATAAGCGTGTGTTCCTGTCTATTTAAGTGTACGTGTGCGTGACCCTGAAGTACAAAACCAATCTTAATCAAAAGGAATCAGTTATTAGAAAATGGTTATTAAAACTAATTAATGATGTGTTCTCTCCGTTAAAAACAATTGAGGAATATATATACATATATATATATATATATATATTAATATTACAGTTAAAGTCAGAATTTTTTAGCCCCTTCACACACACACACACACACACACACATTTCTAATCATAATAGTTTTAATAACTCATCTCTAATCACTGATTTATTTTATCTTTGTCATGATGACAGTAAATAATATTAGACTAGATATTCTTCAAAACACTTCTATACAGCTTAAAGTGACATTTAAAGACTTAACTAGGTTAATTAGGTTAACTAGGCAGGTTAGGGGAATTAGGCAAGTTATTGTATAATGATGGTTTGTTCAGTAGACTATCGAGAAAAAATAGCTTAAAGGGGCTAATAATATTGACCTTAAAATGGCTTTTAAAAAATTAAAAACTGCTTTTATTCTAGCCGAAATAAAACAAATAAGACTTTCTCCAGAAGAAAAAACATTATCAGACACACTGTGAAAATTTCCTTGCTCCGTTAAACATTATTTGGGAAATATTTAAAAAAGAAAAAAAATTAAAAGGGGGCGAATAATTCTGACTTAAAATGTATATGTATGCATATAAGCCGTGAAGCGCCCCCTGTTGGAGAATATGATGCTTAATCCTTTGACTGTAGATCAGGGCTATTCAATTAGTTTGTCACGGAAGACAGTTCATGAAAAGCACCCCAAACGAAGGGCCGGAGACATATGACTTGCAATATAAATGATGACACAACTGCATATAAGAGCCAATATGTTGTATTTTTGCTCCTTACGACACCCACATTGTATTTGTCTACATTAAATGTTAATATATTGTATTTTGAAACTATATAATATCACTGCATTGTACAATAAGTTTGTTTAACAAACATTCAAATGTTGTATTTCACAGCACAACAAAATCAGTGTATTGCTGAAGTAGGCTTCTACTACATTCAGATACGTTCATATGTTCTGTTTTGAACTGCATAATTATGGATGCAACAATTATAGATTTTGGTTGTACGATTATATAGTGTGAAGAATAATCATGGTT
Source organism: Danio kyathit (assembly GCA_903798195.1). Classification (NCBI taxonomy): domain Eukaryota; kingdom Metazoa; phylum Chordata; class Actinopteri; order Cypriniformes; family Danionidae; genus Danio; species Danio kyathit. The sequence goes on from LR812539.1 coordinate 3,156,997, forward strand.
TCACAGTTATCACGTCTAATGTAAATTTAAGCTTTATATTAGCTAGATTTAGATCTGGACATCCCTAACTAATATTAAAAACCCTTTAAAAGGCATTTTCATTAGTAATAGTTTTTATGCTGAAGGTTTTTCTGTGCTTATAGGGCTACACAATTTAATTATGTGTGTGTTTATAGAGAGGATTGGGAGAAAATAATATAATAATAATTGTTATGAAGGTCGGCGCCAATATTTAGATTAACTGTTGTTATCATCTGCGTTCATACATACATAATCATTTTAATAATAGTTCGTCTAACATGTCTTTTGTTTACATTGCACTGAAAGCTAAGCACAACTCTCACCGTTACAGCATGAGATGTTTTCTACTGCGTGCGCCCAGACAGCCGTGAGCGCGTTGCTCCGCTTGCGCCCGCATATTGGCATATATTCTTACAACATAAACTTGTGCGCGGGAAAGATGTGATATGGGAACGGCCCGCGGCTATAGTTATTACAGTGTGCGTGCGTATTACCTTCGGTGGACAAGCTCGGAACTTTAAACTAGCGCACAGTTGGCAACTTGGCGTAACTTTGTTCAGTAGTTTTGTTTCATGCGGCAGAACAGAAATGCAGAAATGCGGCTTATGCCTAGTTCACACTACAGGATTTTAAGCCAGATTTGGAAGTTAACGAGCTCGCCGACCGATCGGGCTGTGATCGGGGAAAAATCTGCGGGTGCACGGCGCTCTGCAGTCTTTATGTGTGAACTACTGAACAACGCGTCAAAGAGGCTCGCTGAAGCGTCGCCGACACCTCGCAGACGGAAATCCAATATTTAGCATGCTAAATATTCCAGAGCAGTCGGCCGACTCGACCCCACGTGTGGTCAGATGTAGTGACGAGCTGCAGCCAATGAGAGAGCATATCAGCATGAGCTGAATGGCTGTGTGCTCAGGAGCTCAACAGAAACGTCTGTGATTGGCCAGAATGGGCATCCATGCACTCGCTTCATTCTGTTAACACAGACACAGAATTCTGTAACTATTAGAATTACCATAATGGTCATTCTGACCTTTCTCACATCATATTTACATTCAAAACTTAGATATTAAAATGAAGCTTTGAATGTCTGTCATCATATTTTATGACAGCATTACCCTAAAAATATTATTGTTTTTGGTAATACAGCCTATAAATATGTAGTTAAGATACTAGAACGTGCAAAGGTCTGAGCCTCGCTTTCATTTTCACTTTTAAACGAGCTATTTCGCGGCACAGAATATGCTGTTTTGAAATATATATCTGAAGTAAATTTATGTTTTTGCTATCAGAAAGTTTTGTTTATTTTAGCAGGAAGTTGTGAGGTAAAGAAATACATGCATATATAAAGTCACAGTGACAAGTAGCAGATATGCATGCAGTCGTTTTGACCAATATGGTAATTAAGGGTAGAAATGCTCAGTTCTTTGCTGTTTTGTAATTTAAAAAAAAATATCAATGTTAGAAAGACATACACAGATATTTAGGAAACGTCAGAGTGATATAGATATGTTAGTTTTATTTCAAAGAGTTATAAAATTACAAAAATTAAAAACACTATTTTTCCACTTGAACTTTGCAGATGAGTGATTGATCTGCTGATGCATCAGCTGACTGATAATGTGTTTAAATGCTCCATTGAAAGCTTGAAACGCTGTCAGTGATGTCATCAGCACACAAGCAGCCAATAGTGTTCAGCTTTTTCCGACGACTCCTCCCTCAAAATGTCATTGGCTGTGGTTTGGTAGCTTGACTGAGCTGTTGGCGAATGAGTTGTTGTTAGATCATGTAGTGTGTGACCCCCCTCTTGTGGATCATTTACGTAGTGTCGCGTAGTGTGAACACCACAGTGATTAAAAGACACAAAATCAAGTCATGTAGTGTGAACTGCACAGCGATCTGCCGATGCTTAAAATCCTGTAGTGTGAACTAGGCATTAGAGAAGCCTTTACGATTAATTAAGCGTGACGAATTCAAGCGCAATTAATAGTGAAATCGGTTAATCGTTGCATCCCTAATAACGATATCAGTGCATTGTACAAAAGACCTTTTCCACAAACATATTCAAATGTATTCGGCTGCTCTCGCCACTGTCAGGTGACTCCCGCTCTGCGCAGCTTGTGCTGTATTGAACAGACGCACGTCACTTCATAACTATAGCGGACGCTTTTTGACTGAACTAAATTTATTCTTGATGTCTTGGTCACACTATTTGGAGGGCCAGAACAAATTGCCTCGGGGGCCGGGTTCGGCCCGCGGGCCGCCAATTGAATAGCCCTGCTGTAGATGTTCTGATGGTGTCGCTCTGTTACTGCAATCTTCATCTGTGACTAAAGATCAATGAACAAATCTGTCAAACAGATGCAGTTGTGTTAGATTCCAGCAGATGGCAGCAGAGAAAAGCAGACATTTAAACCGATTACACAGGCTGCGTCTCAATCACTGCTTTCGCCCCCTAGATAGTTCATCAGTAGTGTGCACTAACATGACCACTAGTCCACAAAAATAACACTTTGGTTAAACAGGATGATTATAAAATAATTATAATGTATATTTGGGTAAATTATTGCACAGTGAATAAACTCACAGAATCATGAACTGAAAGAATAATGAGGTCTAATTTTTTTTGTATGGTGTTGTAAAGGAGAAAAACAGGTTTTATTTTATGGTTTGTAGCAGAACTGGTTCCAACAATAAACGATTGTTTAAAAAATGTTAATTATAATTCACTTCCTTGTATTGTTTAGACACATGGAGAGCAGGAAGAAACAGTTTTCAGTATTTTGTGATTCTTGTTTTTATTTTTTCTATTTATTTCTGCTTTTGAATTGCATTATGGGATCTTTCTCTTTCTTCCAACAACTTTTAACCTTGAAAAGTTATAAAAAAAAAAGTGACTTTTCTGAACATGTGAAGTAGTTTGCAGCGCTAGTCTGGGTAGGTGTTGTATATTACACTACAAACACTGTTATAAACTGCAGCACGTTTTCTGATATTTTACAGACTTATTTCTCTAGATATTATTCATTCATTAATTTTCTTTTCGACTTAGTCCCTTCATTAATCCGGGGTCGCCACAGCGGAATGAACTACCAACTTATCCAGCACGTTTTTATGCAGCGGATGCCCTTCCAGCCCCAACCCATGTCTGGGAAACATCCACACACACTCATTTACACTCATACACTACGGACAATTTAGCCTACCCAATTCACCTGTACCACATGTCTTTGGACTGTAAGGGAAACCGGAGCACTGGGAGGAAACCCACGCAAACGCAGGGAGAACATGCAAACTCCACACAGAAACGCCAACTGACCCAGCCGAGGCTCGAACCAGCGACCTTCTTGGTGTGAGGCGACAGCACTACCTACTGCGCCACTGCGTCGCTCTAGATATTATTTCTTATATTATTTAAAATGAGTAAAATGTCAATAAATGTCACTTTGTTAAAATGTAGAGTTGAATTTTCAACATCAGAAGTGGACAGAGCAGAGATCAACATCCCATAATGGAATTCCCAACCAAAAATAAACACTAAACACTTTAATGTCCCGGTGCTCCCTATGGCCAGTCCGCCCCTGTGTCAACACCACAGCCTACCTGAGTGCTGTTGCTGACCATGTCCATCCCTTTATGACATTAGTGTCTCCATCTTCTGATGGCTACTTTCAGCAGGATAACACACCATGTCATAAAGCGTGAATCATCTCAGACTGGTTTCCTGAACATGACAATGAGTTCACTGTACTCAAATGGCCTCCACAGTCACCAGAGCTTAATCCAATAGAGCACCTTCGGAATGTGGTGGAACATGAGATTGGCATCATGGATGTGCAGCCGACAAATCTGCAGCAACTGCATGATGCTATCATGTCAATATGGAGCAAAATCTCTGAGGAATATTTCCAGTAGCTTGTTGAATCTATGCCACGAAGGATTATAGCAGATCTGAAGGCAAGAGGGGGTCCAACCCGGTATTAGTAAGGTGTACCTAATAAAGTGGCCGGTGAATGTATAATCAATACAAAAAGCTTCTTTTAATTCTGGCCATCAAATAACAAACAGACTCACTAATAATATATTTCTAATACCATACAGTTTCTACCAAGCTTTTGTACAGTTTGTTTTGTGCACATGATACAGCTAATTTTACACACTCAACACGCGTCACGCACTGCTGCCGTCCTGCGTGCTGACGTACGGAGGGTGTGTGCGTGGGAGGCGTGGCCAGCGTACGTCATGACGCTGCGATAACAGTGACACCGATCAGCAGCTCTATATCGGAATTTGAGCGCTTTGGAGACACAGAAGAGGAAAATAAACCCGTGAACTAAGCAGCTCAAGCATTTCTCTGTTTTCCACAGCCGGATTACGAGGACACTTCCCGCCACAGCGAGAATAATGGCGGTTTTAGGAGGCGCGTGCCGGCTCGTGCAGCGTAAGTGTGTTTACCAGACTCCACACACACATGATATTCACACACACACTCGCTCTCTCCGAGGTCATTATATAATCCACAGGTTCATTAAGGACGCAGAATGAAGAGTGTGCGAGGGCTAAAGATGAGCTGTGTTTCTGTCAGCTCTCTTCATGAAGGTTAAAGTGTCTTGGCGACTTTCCTTCCTGCAGTTTTCCAGCTCCTCACTCAATAATGGCGTAGCTAAAGCACGTGTTTTTAAATCTGCATTAATGTGCACGAGGTTTACATGCAACGTAAAGCAGGAGTTAAAAGTTTGCGAGGCGTTAAACATCATGTTACACAACACACGCTTTCACAACTTGCGTAACTGTGCCAACAGCGGCTCCCGGCGGCCGCGCGGCGCCACTGCAGCGCTCTCACTCGGTCAAAATAATGATTTATTTTAGTTTAATTATTTTAATTTCTGATTCTTTCTCGTTTTATTTTATTTAAAATCGGCTGTCAGTAGATGCACAGAATAGACATGCTTATCGTAATGTAATTATATCATGTTCAAGAGGACAGAATAAATTGTATAGGATATTTATGATTGTGCAAGTCTTTGTATTCTGTTAACGTTATATATTATAAATAAATAAACATATAAATTATTACAAAAAATATGGAAGAAATTATTTAAAAAGTAGTAGTATGCACAATGGCCAGATAATATAAAAGTCTATTTAAATTAGATATAAAATTGTTGGTAATGTCAATAATAATACCAGTCATGACATTCTTATATTGAAAACTAATATATAAACTGTGTACAATCTGCAGTGTTGTGTGAACATTAATGTATAATTTCAAATAAATATCTTTTAAAAATTGTATTAATTATGATAATGTCACTTTTTAAAATTCAGCGCTCTCACTCGGTGAAAATAATTATTATATTATATTATTCTTGTTGATTTTATTTGATTTAAAACTTGTTCTCAATAGATAAATAGAATACACATACTTATCGTAATGACTTCTATTAGGGATGCTCCGATCAGGATTTTTGCAGCCGATACCAAGTACCGATTCTTTGTGATGGTGATCGGCCAATACTGAGTACCGATTCTGATGCTTCAAGCTTTATAATACATGAAGCACATTTTCCCCCTAAGTATGATAATTAAGTGGAGATCTTGCCTTACACCTCAGAGAATAAATGAAGAATGTTGTATATAATCCCTCAAACATGTCTCTTATAACCATTTAGTGTGGACATGTCATGGTCAGAAGCAACTTTACAGAAAATAATAGATAAAACAGATACAAAAAAAATGGTAAGAAAAACAACTAACAAAGCAATTTGGAAACATTGCAAATGATGGAAGAAGAATTCGACATGTCTCCATCAAGAAAAAGTACATATTTGATGCATAAGATGTTAGAATGCACATCTAGAAATATATATATTTGTTTATTGCAGTAAGTATTTTACAAAAAGGTATATTATGAAATATTCAATTAAAGCATTTTTTTTTACGTTTTTAATTGCATTTCAGCCAGGTTTTAGGGAACTTGTAAAATGTCAAAAACGCAGAACTCTCAGTTCTTATACATGTAAAAAGGTCTAAGACCATTCCAATATTTGCTCTCCAACTAGCATGTCTGGTTCCTCTGCATATAAACTCGTAAACAGACACCTGTGATCAGTTCATGAGATCGGCCAGATTGGCGAGTACCGATCGAGTCATAAAATGTGATTATCGGCCGATACCGATCTCTGGCCGATCGATCGGAACATCCCTAACTTCTATTATGCTTTGCATTATGTTTAAAAGATACAGAATAAATTGCATCAGGATATTTTTGATTGTGCAAGTTGTTCTAATTTGGTATATATTATAAATAATGTAATTAAAACATATATATATATATACAAGATATATAACACACACATGTGTTGTAAACATTAAAGTATAATTTCAAGTAAATATCTTTTAAAAATTGTATTATTAGTTGATAATATCACTTCTTAAAATTCAGCGCTCTCATGTGCTGAAAAAATTAATTTTATTTAAAACTGATATACAGTATAGACATGCTTATCGTATTCTCTTTCTTTTGTGTTCAAGAGGACAAAGTAAATTGTAAAGGGTATTTTTGATAGTGCAAGTCGTTATATTCTGTTATATATTATAATAAAATAGATACAAAATTAGGGAATAAAATATATTTAAAACTAGTAGTATACACGATAGCCAAATGTGTGTATAATGTAATGTTGGGTGCGTGTAAAAGTACAATTAGAGTATATATAAAAATATTTCATAATGTCAATGATAGTAATACCAGTCATGGCATTCTTTTAAATAATATAATGAAAACTAATATATAAACGGTGTACAATCTGCAGTTTTGTGTGAACAATATATAATGAGGAAAAAAATATATATATATATATATATTAGGGATGCTCCGATCGATCGGCCAGAGATCGGTATCGGCCGATAATCACATTTATGACTCGATCGGTACTCGCCAATCTGGCCGATCTCATGAAGTGATCACAGGTGTCTGTTTACGAGTTTATATGCAGAGGAACCAGACATGCTAGTTGGAGAGAAAATATTGGAATGGTCTTAGACCTTTTTACATATATAAGAACTGAGAGTTCTGTGTTTTTGACATTTTTACAAGTTCCCTAAAACCTGGCTGAAATGCAATTAAAAACGTAAAAAAAAGGTTTTAAATATTTCATAATATACCTTTTTGTAATATACTTACTGCAATAAACATATATATATTTATAGATGTGCATTTTAACATCTTATGCATCAAATATGCACTTTTTCTTGATGGAGACATGTCGAATTCTTCTTCCATCATTTGCAATGTTCCAAATTGCTTTGTTAGTTGTTTTTCTTACCATTTTTTTTGTATCTGTTTTATCTATTATTTTCTGTAAAGTTGCTTCTGACCATGACATGTCCACACTAAATGGTTATAAGAGACATGTTTGAGGGATTATATACAACATTCTTCATTTATTCTCTGAGGTGTAAGGCAAGATCTCCACTTAATTATCATACTTAGGGGGAAAATGTGCTTCATGTATTATAAAGCTTGAAGCATCAGAATCGGTACTCAGTATTGGCCGATCATCATCACAAAGAATCAGTACTTGGTATCAGCTGCAAAAATCCTGATCGGAGCATCCCTAATATATATATATATATATATATATATATATA
>LR812539.1:3169670-3242170 GCA_903798195.1 Danio kyathit
ACATTCACTGAGACGCCTGACTAAAGAAATACTGTTTATTGTTACTGCAGAAAACCCAAAACAGGCATTCTGATGCTGAATATGGGTGGACCAGAGAAACTGGAGGATGTTCATGATTTCCTGCTGCGGCTCTTCATGGACACAGACCTCATGCAGCTGCCTGTGCAGAAGTAAGAAAGACTGTTCAACATTTATCCGCTTATTTCACGCGACCGCCATTTTAGAACACGAAAGTGAGGCTGCGGTGGGAAGAAAGCCGGAAGTATAGGATCAGCACTGTAAACATTGCAACAATATGCTGTGTGCTATAAACCTCCAGCTGTTGCTGTGACTTCAAAATGCAGAAATGGTGTAAACATCACTTTAATATCATTCCGTTCAGTTTCATTTAAACAATTAAAAGCATATTAGGCGTCAAACAACATCACAATCTCTTTAAGAGTGATACACTTAAGTGTCCTCTTAGACTTCAGTCCAGGGCAGCAGGTAAACACCGTGGGGACGCTTCCCTGCTTCAGCCTATGTAACCCGGTGAGTGATAAAACACTGCAGTCCTCTGTAGCACATCTTCGTGTTGTCTTTAACAGTGTTGTCCCGGGACTATAGTTTTAAAAACGTCAATTTCCCGCTAACATTTACACGCCGCTGAGCGCGCTCATAAACACCGCTGATTTGCCGTAGTATTCACCAGTGCTCAACTGAATGACTGTGAAGGTTATCAGCTTCCTGCTCTTCACAGATTGAAAACACACATAGACGGATATTGGAGCGTTTTAAAGCCGTGAAGATCAGTCGATTCATCAGCGGATCGCTCATCTGTGTTTGCACTCAGTAAACAGCGGTGAGGTGAACTGATGACCTTCATAGCCAATCAGAGTGATTTCTGTTGAGCACGTGAACCCAACGGCCAATCAGCGCTGTTTAAGAACTCCATCAACAGTGTCTTAAATGTTAACGAGAAATTGGCGTTTTTTTATATTTCATTACGGAAAATTTGTATCGTGACTAGTCTAATATAGTGAAAGAATCAGTTCATTAACTTGAGTTTGATGAATGGCATCTAAAATGCGTGTTTGGGAAAGAAAACGTTAGCTAAGTAGTGCCATTTCCCTTAACTTAGCTGAAAATGAGGTCAAATATCCTTTTTTATTTTCACTATTCATTCAGAACGGACCTTAGGGTCACTCGGAAAGCGGTGAAATCATAAATTTGTGTCACTTTCTCTTCGCTGATAAGATATACAGCCAGGTACACAACATTCCTGTGTGACTCAGGCGATACTTCCGGGTTTCTTCCCACCACAGCCTCGATTTCGCTGTTAATAATGGTGGCCGCGTGAAATCGGTCTATATGCCTGTATATAATATATAATATTTAAAGGAGACCTATTATGCCCCTTTTTACAACATGTAAAATAAAATAAAAATATATGAAAATAATAAAAAAAAAACAAGTGAAATAAATACATATGATAAACATAAATAAAAAATGGGGGCGGCAAAAATGGTAAGCACTGTGGCCTCACAGCAGGAAGGTCGCTGGTTCGAGTCCCAGCTAGGTCAGTTGGCATTTTTGTGTGGAGTTTACATGTTCTCCTCGTGTTGGTGTGGGTTTCCTCTGGGCTCTCTGGTTTTCCCCAGAGTTTGGCAGAAGTGGATGAAGGTTGATTTTTTCCAATGAATCATCTGTTGATCTGCATCCCAATCATCACAAATACTGCAGAAGACCTACTGGAACCCGCATGGAGCCAAGATTCTCACAGAAATCAGTCAAGTTTGGTGATGGAGAAATCATGGTTTGGGGTTACATTCAGTATGGGGGCGTGCGAGAGATCTGCAGAGTGGATGATCAACATCAACAGTCTGAGGTATCAAGACATTTGTGCTGCCCATTACATTACAAACCACAGGAGAGGGACAATTCTCCAGCAGGATAGCGCTCCTCATACTTCAGCCTCCACATCAAAGATCCAGAAAGCAAAGAAGGTCAAGGTGCTCCAGGATTGGCCAGCCCAGTCACCAAACATGAACATTATTGAGCATGTCTGGGGTAAGATAGAGGCATTGAAGATGAACACAAATAATCTTGATGAACTCTGGGAGTCCTGCAAGAACGCTTTCTTCTCCATTCCAGATGACTTTATTAATCAGTGATTTGAGTCATTCAGAGATGTATGATGCAGTCCTCCAAGCTCATGATGGAGTCAGACACAATATTCATTCTGTTTCCACTGCAGCATGACTTTATATTCTATACTGGACATTATTGAAGGTTCAGTGATGAGACTTTAGTCTAAGCAGAGTCAGACCTTACTGTCCTAATGAAATCATTCAGAATCAAGACATGATCATATTTTATTGTGCTCAAATAAGCAAAATCTAGAGGCCTTTGCCTTTCATATAAGCCACTTCTGATACCAAATCATCAACTAGAAGACAAGTTATTATTTGCTGTTCCTAAAACTTGGATAGGCACAAGACTCTTGTCAGGTCGTGTGTAGTCTTGAACACACTTGTTTGTAGAGAAAGTAGTTTGGCCGTTTTCTGCAGTTTATTATTCTTAGTCATTTCTCCCATAAGAAAATGAATCGGAAGTTCTTAAACAATCATAAATAAAAAAAAAATGCAGAATAATCTCAATAGTAGGCCTGCACAATATATCATAGATATATACACTAGATATCACATACGGACCCTGAGCATGCGTCAATAGCGCCGCCACATTTGTACAGTGCTCCCAGGTCAAATGTCGTTCAACTGCACTAGTCAAGACTAGAGCTAATCTGAAGATGCTGGACTTTAGCTCTGTGTACGGGTGTAGTAACAAGCAAACAAAGGAAACAGAAGGCAGAACATTTCATAGGTGAGATTTCAGTTTTTACGTTTTTGTATGTTATGAACTTTTGTGCTCAACAATTATTGATGATAGTACAGTCTCTTACTGCACTGACCATAAGGTAAAGTAGCACCAACTCACGCTAAATACTCAGCTTATGCTGGTTTTGTTGAATAATATAAGCAAACAATGTTAATAAAATATGACAACAAGATGCTGCGGTGCCAGAAACGTGTATTATTGTCGGCTAAGTGAACGAGTCGTTCATAACGGAGATTCATTCACAAAGGAATCGCTCCCTCTGTTAGAATATGAAGTGAAAGCAGTAGAGGGCGTGTGTTTCAGGACATGGATTATACCAAATTTAACCGGGAGGGAGGATAATACATTTACATGCACATAAACACACGCTCTTTGTCTGCACGGTCACTTATAAATCCATGTAGAAAAGTGATGTCAATCGATTTAATTTCATAATTAAATAATATTTGCTTACTGAACAGCGGGAAAACAAGATCATAGATATATGTATATATGTGTGTATATCTCTGGCTCTGAATGGCCACAGTCCTCCACTGTCCCTTGGTCCCGCATTTATTTCAAAGGAGCGCTACCCTGTACTAAAATGTCGGCTCTATTGACGCATTCCTTCCAATAGACAACAACAGCGTAGGCGACATCTAGTTTAAATATCTATGCATGATGTATGGTTTCAGCATCGATATCGCAATGTGCGAATCTGCAATATAGTCACATCACAGGATCTGCACTGTTGAGTTATGATTATAATTAACCAGAAAACATGTGATTTGTGGCTTGATTGCAGAGCTCATGTTAGTCAATAGCTTCTCTGACATGTTTATTGCAGTAAACTCGGGCCTTTCATTGCCAAAAGACGCACCCCAAAGATCCAGGAGCAGTACAGTAAGATTGGCGGAGGGTCTCCCATTAAAGCCTGGACCACCATGCAGGGGGAAGGGATGGTGAAACTGCTGGATGAGATGTGTCCGGACACGGGTGAGATATTCACAGATGATGCAGATAATTCTACACCAATGCTTTCATTTCTAAATTAGATTAGTTGCATACAAAATAAAAGTTTGTTTGTCATATATGTGTGTGTCATATACAGTTGACAATTTCTAATGACTGATTTCTTTTCTCTTTGTCATGATGACAGCACATAATATTTGACTAGATATTCTTCAGGACACTAGTATTCAGCTTAAAGTGACATTTAAAGGCTTAACTAGGTTAAATAGGGGAAAGTTAGGGTAATTAGGCAAGTCATTGTATAACAGTGGTTTGTTCTGTAGACTATCCAAAACAAATATTGCTTAAGGGGGCTAATAATATTGACCTTAAAATGGCTTTAATAAATTAAAAAACTGCTTTTATTCTAGCCGAAATAAAACAAATAAGACTTTCTCCAGAAGAAAAAATATTAGAGGAAATACTGTGAAAAATTCCTGAATCTGTTCAACATCATTTGGGAAAAATTTGGCAAAGAAACAAAAATTCACAGCAGGGTAAATAATTTTGACTTGAGTTTTACTACTTTTATTTATATATAATTATAGTGTAATATTGTGTCTATAAGTATAAAAAGCAAGTAAAATAAAACAATGTTTAAGTGAAAATAATCATAATGATAATGCATTAGTTGAAATAAATAAATTAATTAATTAAAATAAGTAAAGATGGTGATGATGATAAAAAATAATTTCATTTGATTTAATAATACAAATATGAATAAATGAACTTGTAATTAATTGTAAAATAACGATGAATATATTAAAATTGATAATATAAATAATAATGCAAAATAATAATTACACTAAAACAAGCTAGAAAGAAATGAATAATGTTAAATAAACAAATATTCATAATCACAAACTTAATTTTAAAGTACTGTATATATTTAAATGTTTATTATTATTATTATTATCATTATTGTTATTAATAATAATAATAATTTTAATAATAATAGTAATAAAATAATTTAATTTAATTAAATAATTGATTATATTAATTGTGTATTTGTCAAAAAAACAAAAATTCACAGCAGGGAAAAGTTTTTCTACTTCAAATTTTACAACTTTTATATATATATATATATATACACACACACAGTTAAAGTCAGAATTATTAGCCCCCCTGTTTATTTTTTTCCCCCAATTTCTGTTTAACGGAGAGCAGATTTGTTCAGCACATTTCTAAACATAATAGTTTTAATAACTCATTTCTAATAACTGATTTATTTTACCTTTGTCATGATGACAGTAAATAATATTAGACTAGATATTCTTCAAGACACTTCTATACAGCTTAAAGTGACATTTAAAGGCTTAACTAGGTTAATTAGGTTAACTAGGCAGGTTAGGTTAATTAGGCAAGTTATTGTATAATGATGGTTTGTTCTGTAGAATATCGAGAAAATAATATAGCTTAAAGGGGCTAATAATATTGACCTTAAAATGGCTTTTAAAAAATTAAAAACTGCTTTTATTCAAGCCGAAATAAAACAAATAAGACTTTCTCCAGAAGAAAAAACATTATCAGACATACTGTGAAAATTCCCTGCTCTGTTAAACATCATTTGAAATATTTAAAAAGAAAAAAAAAATCTGACTTCAGCCGTATATTTACACAGCACAGTTTAAAAATGTTTTTAAATATTGTTTATTTCCAGCCAATCTAAAATTAAATAAGAGTGTCTACAGAAGAAAAATAAGATAGGAAATACTGTGAAAATGTTTCTTGTTCTATTAAAACAGTACTATTATAGTAGTAATATTTAAAGAAGAATTTCACAGGAGGGCGAATAATGTAGTCTTCAGCTGTAGGTGGTTTATCAGCCTCTACTGGTGTTGGGTGTCTTTCTTTTGTCCCTTTTTTTCTGATGGTGTCGAATGTCTTTTGTAACGGCTCATAAAGTAATCAGAGAGAAACACACAAACTGTCATCTTTGTTGTCAGTGTTGAGAGCTGATAAACAGCAGAGAAAAGAATGTGTGTGTGAATGATAGATCAAGCTCAGAGGAGTGTCTCACACACCCTAAAACATACACACACACACACCTATGATAAACCAAGCTCTTTCACATCACTTACTATTAGTTTCTCTTTCTGTGTAATTTTGACCACTCTTTTTAAAAGTTTGACCATAATATATACAGTTGAAGTCAGAATTATTCGCCCCCTATGAATTTTTATTTATTTATTTTTTTTATATTTCTCAAATGATGTTTAACAGAGCAAGGAAATTTTCACAGTATGTCTGATAATATTTTTTCTTCTGGAGAAAGTCTTATTTGTTTTATTTCGGCTAGAATAAAAGCAGTTTTTAATTTCTTAAAAGCCATTTTAAGGTCAAAATTATTAGCCCCTTTAAGCTATATATATTTTCGATAGTCTACAGAACAAACCATCATTATACAATAACTTGCCTAATTATCCTAACCTGCCTAGTTAACCTAATTAACCTAGTTAAGCCTTTAAATGTCACTTTAAGCTGTATAGAAGTGTCTTGAAGAATATCTAGTCTAATATTATTTACTGTCATCATGACAAAGATAAAATAAATCGGTTATTAGAGATGAGTTAATAAAACTATTATGATTAGAAATGTGTTGAAGAAATCTTTCTGTTAAACAGAAATTGGGCAAAAAATAAACAAGGGGGCTAATAAATCTGACTTCAACTATATATATATATATATATATATATATATATATATATATATATATATATATATATATATATATATATATACACACACACACACGAGTAATTTGTCATTTAAGCAGGATTTCAGATGAATAACTGTGCTGGTGAATGTGTAATGAATGATTGTGTGTGTTTGTGCAGCTCCTCATAAGTTTTACATCGGTTTCCGGTACGTTCATCCGCTGACTGAGGAGGCCATAGAGTTGATGGAGAAAGATGGAGTGGAGAGAGCAGTGGCCTTCACACAGTACCCACAGTACAGCTGCTCCACCACCGGTAAGACTTACAGATCATTCAGCATTTCCAAAAGAACCTGTCTGCTGTAGCTGAACTCTGATGTGTGTGTATTTGTGTGCCTGCTTGTCTGTGTGTGTATGTCTTTGTGTGCGTGCATGCATGTATGTGTGAGATCAGGCAGCAGTCTGAACGCCATCTACAGATACTACAGTAATCGTGCCGACAGACCGAAGATGCGCTGGAGTGTGATTGACAGGTGGCCGACACACCCACTGCTGATAGAGGTGAACCCTGACGATCACACACTCCTTTTCTGTGCTCATTTTCACAAGCAGCCAGAAACATGAGCTCCATAAGGGGTTAATGTCTTATTTTCAATCAGCAAACTGCAATTGATGTGATGTGATGTGTTTCCTGCAGTGTTTCGCGGAGCATGTTCGTAACGAGCTGGACAAGTTTCCTGTGGAGAAGAGAGATGATGTGGTGATTCTGTTCTCTGCTCACTCTCTGCCTCTGTCTGTGAGTCTCTCCTCACCTCTCATTTATCAGCTTCATACACTACTTGTGTCCTGTGTGTGTGTTCTAGGGGTAGGAATCACAGGCTAACTCACAATACGATATTATCACGATATTTTACTCCCGATATTGATATATCTGATACTGCAAAATCTGATATTGATACTGCAAAATATCAATAATACTTGAAAATGATTAGTAAAAAGCGCATCAAAATAATGTGGGTAATCCCGCACATATATTTTGGGAATGTCCGAAGATACTTGCATACTGGCAAGGGGTAAAGATTGAGATAATGAAAACTATGCAGTTAGATCTACCTTTTACTCCCCTGCTTTTCTTGCTTGAAGGGATACCCCAGGATATATATAATAAAAACCCGAGATATATACTACATATAGTAAGTGCAAGAAAGACTATAACAATAAATTGGATGAAGCCACACCCTCCAACAATAGTACAGTGGATAGAAAAACTTGAATCTATATATTCACCTTATTCTCCACGTACGAGCGGGCGCAGCCATTTGAGTCATTTTGGCCTCGAGACTTCCGGTCTCATTCACTTCCATTCATTTTTAGATGTTAAAAACAGCCCGTTTTGCTGCTTGATGTTGCAAACTGAGGTTTTCCCATTATATTATTCTATTTTGTCTGTATAATCATGCAAACACTTGTTTGTAGAGCGAGTAGTTTGACCATTTTCGGCCGTTTATTATTCCTAGTCATTTCTCCCATAAGCAACTGAATCGGAAGTTCTAAAACAATCGCAAAAACGAGCGCACTTCCGCGTTGAAGAATAACGTCAATAGAATGGAGTATATGACTGCTCAACTTCAATTGAAACTGGATATTTTTAAACAAAGATGGGCACCTAGTAATTTATATCTGAACAGGGGCCTGTTTCAGTAAGGAGGTTCAACCAACTCGGAGTTTAAACTTGAACTCTGAGTTGATTTATCGAGAGATTAAAAACTCAGAGTTTTCGGTTTCAGAATAGCTGATCTGGGTTGGGTCAATCAACTTTGAGTAGACCAACTCCGAGTTAAGCGCGCACATCGTGACTATAAAAAGGCATTATCAATGGAGCGCAGATATTACGAGTTCTCCTGGTGAACTTGATGTGCTCATGCAAAGTTATAGCAAATATGAGCATATATTTAAAAAAGCAACACCACTGCATCAGTGAAACAGAGACAGTTAGCGTGGGAAAACATAGCTGCTCAAGTTAATGCGCAAGTTTACATTTAAAGTATTTGAATAATTAAGTATAATAAAAAAGTAATGTAATGTGTGACGTTTATTGGCCATAATTTTAAAGTTATTTCAGATGTAATTGCATTAAATTACATAAAATAGGCTAGTGCAATACTACAACAAATTTGACAAAACAAGAATGCATACAGGTCCTTGTCAAAAAATTTGCATATTGTGATAAAGTTCATTATTTTCTGTAATGTACTGATAAACATTAGACTTTCATATATTTTAGATTCATTACACACAACTGAAGTAGTTCAAGACTTTTATTGCTTTAATATTGATGATTTTGGCATATAGCTCATGAAAACCTCTCAAAAAAAAAAAAATCTCAAAAAATTTGCATATTTCATTTGACCAATAAAAGTAAAGTGTTTTTAATACAAAAAAAGTCAACCTTCAAATAATTATGTTCAGTTATGCGCTCAATACTTGGTCGGGAATCCTTTTGCAGAAATGACTGCTTCAATGTGGCGTGGCATGGAGACAATCAGCCTGTGGCACTGCTGAGGTGTTATGGAGGCCCAGGATGCTTCGATAGCGGCCTTAAAGGTGCAGTATGTAAGTTTGACACCCAGTGGTTGAACTAGGTATTGCAGTCCTGAATCATAATAAAGGTACGCCGGGTTGCCAGTTTGAGGGATTTTAAACTGTGTTCTAAATAAAAGCAACGACACGCGATTGAGGGAATATTCTCCATATTAAAAGGAGTTTTGGTTCTAACCAACACCTCGAATTGATTTATTAGAAGCGGCTTCTATTTCTCACAGCTGAACAACAGAAACCTATGACAGATCACCTCAGGTAAGCCTCGTGTGCTTTATTCAGTGCTAAATGCTAACAATGCGAGTTTGAATGCATTTTACATGACGTGTATTACCATATACTGAAAGCAGAAAGTTCACTTCACCTTTAATGATGTTAAAGAGGGTTAACATGTATTAAATAGATTCTAAACCTTACCGTTTTGTGAGTGAGTGCATATTCTGTGCTTCTGAAAGGCTGTATTTAAATTTCTGCCGTGTTTTGTGGTGCAAACAGCCAAATGGCTCATCACTCATAACAATCTCGTCACAGCGGGTTGTTAGGACACGCGATGTAACCTGCTCACGTTCCTAATATTTATGTCATTTGCTAATTAACGTCATGTGGAACTGAATCTGTCTCATTTTGACATCTGATACTTTCCACTACACTGTCGCATTTCACTCATGGACGCATGCTTTCAGAGTCTTTCTGAATGAATGAATGAATGAAATATGCTGTTTTCCAACAAGGCAACCCGGGGTGCTGAATTATAATTGGCTAAACTGGCATGTGCATGTGAAAATTACCTAAACAAAGACATCGTTCCGGCACGGAAAAAAACATTTTCAAAGCAGAATATCTGACTTCAGCATTGTTTGTCAGTTAAACAAGTATGTTCACTTGGGATGTTTCTTAAATATCTGCACACATATTATTGTATTTTTATGCTTTAGAAGAGTCAAAAACTTACATACAGCACCTTTAAGCTCATCCAGAGTGTTGGGTCTTGCGTCTCTCAACTTTCTCTACACAATATCCCACAGTTTCTCTATGGGGTTCAGGTCAGGAGAGTTGGCAGGCCAATTGAGCACAGTAATATTATGGTCAGTAAACCATTTACCAGAGGTTTTGGCACTGTGAGCAGGTGCCAGGTCATGCTGAAAATGAAATCTTCATCTCCATAAAGCTTTTCAGCAGATGGAAGCATGAAGTGCTCCAAAGTCTCCTAAAAGCTAGCTGCATTGACCCTGCCCTTGATAAAACACAGTGGACCAACACCAGCAGCTGACATGGCACCCCAGACCATCACTGACTGTGGGTACGTGACACTGGACTTAAGGCATTTTGGCATTTCCCTCTGCCCAGTCTTCCTCCAGACTCTGGCACCTTGATTTCTGAATGACTTGCAAAATTTGCTTTCATCTGAAAAAAGTACTTTGGACCACTGAGCAACAGTCCAGTGCTGCTTCTCTGTAGCCCAGGTCAGGCGCTTCTGCCGCTGTAGCCCATTTCCTGCACACGCCTGTACACGGTGGCTCTGGATGTTTCTACTCCAGACTCAGTCCACTGCTTCCGCAGGTCCCCCAAGGTCTGGAATCGGTCCTTCTCCACAATCTTCCCCAGGGTCCGGTCACCTCTTCTCGTTGTGCAGCGTTTCCTGCCACACTATTTCCTTCCCACAGACTTCCCACTGAGGTGCCTTGATACAGCACTCTGGGAACAGCCTATTCGTTCAGAAATTTCTTTGTGTCTTACCCTCTTGCTTGAGAGTGTCCATGATGGCCTTCTGGACAGCAGTCAGGTCGGCAGTCTCACCCATGATTGCGGTTTTGAGTAATGAACCAGGCTGGGAGTTTTTAAAAGCCTCAGGAATCTTTTGCAGGTGTTTAGAGTTAATTAGTTGACTCAGATGATTAGGTTAATAGCTCGTTTAGAGAACCTTTTCATGATATGCTAATTTTTTGAGATAGGAATTTTGGGTTTTCATGAGCTGTATGCCAAAATCATCAATATTAAAGCAATAAAAGTCTTGAACTACTTCAGTTGTGTGTAATGAATCTAAAATATATGAAAGTCTAATGTTTATCAGTACATTACAGATAATAATGAACTTTATCACAATATGCTAATTTTTTGAGAAGGACCTGTATAACCTTAGCTTAATGTTCAGTGGAAATGTTTCATTTAAGGTTCCCACTTTTGCACACATTGATCAGATTTAATAGATTTAAGTGCACTTGTGTGTCTGCCTTTTTTATTGTTTGAGTGGTAGAGGATCATATGACATTTATAATGTAAGCAGAACTAAAAAAATAGTTTTTAGAAGGAGTAATAATCCCATTAATCTAGTTAGTAACGTTACATGTGCCTGTGGAAGGTAAGTGAATTTAAGCTAATTAATTATTAAAAAAGGACAAACTATTCTCGTACGTGAGTTTGTTCTTTGTGTGACTGAAATGTATTAGCTATGTTTCCATCCAAAAACGCGAATTAAATTTATGTGCAAAACTGGATTATCACATAAAAGATGTGCGAATAAAGCAGCGTTTCCATCCAACAAATCAAAGAGAACAAAAGTGTCACTTGCTGATTAACTGTCGCCAAATATCAACAGTAAAAACAGAATTTACTGCGGTAGAAGAAGCTGCGTGAACCTGTTCTTTATTTAATAAATGACTTGTGCCTCAGAAGACAATGCCGACACACAATGAACGCATGGTGGCGTTTGAGACGCGCATGAGACGCGGAGAACAGACGCTCTTGACACACTGCAGACTCTCTGGAGGTAATTAATAATATAATAATACTGACACGGTTAAGGCGTTTTAGAATGACCAAAACAACATTTCAGATGTTTTACAGTGTGCTCAACATGCTGGTGTGTCCATTCACACACATTTCCATCATAGTATGATCCCTTATAACAAACCTTTTTAATGCGTATACTGGAATTTGTTCAGTAAAAGTGTTTCCATCGTAGTTTATGCGCATCTTTTCTTATCGAATAAAAAGTTTCTCCTACTCAGTTATGCGCATATGTTTATTATGCCTATTTTCAAAAGTTATGTGCATCTTGGTGTTTCCATCAACCAATTTTTTATGCGCATATCCAAAATGCACATTAAAATAGGTGTGTGGAAACGTAAGTCTAAGGTGAGAAATACCGCTTCGTCTTTAAAAAAGGAGAGCAGACCGACAGAAACTCTGAGGTTAGAGAATAAAACCTGCTCCTGACCAGGTTAGGTTCACAGAGTAAGTGACCACAGTAACTGACTCTGAGTTAAAGTTACCTCTCTTTCAGAAACAGGCTTGACTTACCCTGCTTTCTCGAGTTTGACAAACCTGCAATTTTGAAACGGAAAACCCAGAGTTTCTCTCATTTCAGGGTTAAAATACTCTGAGTTTTCACTTAACCTCCTTTCTGAAACAGGCCCCAGCTCATAGTATTTCCAGCTCCTTTAAAACTGAAAATAATGTATGTTTTTTTTTTTTTTGTAATTTGTTTTTATTTACATCTAGGGTTACTTTTTTAATTATTTTTTTTCTCTGTCGTTTTTTTTTTTAATAATCGATGCTGTCACTGAATGTTTTGTTCTGTAAAATGTATAAAAATAAAGTAAAAAAAAAAAAAAAAAAAAAAGCGCATCAATGTTATTAGGTGGATTTCTTTTATTAACAGCACATGTTTTATAGAATTGGAACAATGTAAAGCAAGCTTAAAACTGACATGCTCTTATTATTAGGTCCTGCTGCTACCAACGATTCAATTCAAACTCAGCTGGGATTCCTAAACAACAATCTGCACAACCACACCAAGAGTTATTTTTGATCCACTTTTACAGTTTGACGAGCATGTGAATGCAGTTGTGAAGAGCAGCTTTTGCCAGCTTAGATTGATGGCAAAAGTTAAACCATTTATTTCTAAAAATAAATATCTAGAAACTGTAACCCATGCTTTAATTTCCTCTTGGTTAGACTACTGCAACTCTTTGTACATTGGCCTACCTCAGTCAACGCTCTCTCGGTTGCAGTTGGTTCAGAATGCAGCCGCCAGATTAATAACAGGAACTAAGAAAAGAGATCTCCCCTGCCCTTGCCTCATTGCACTGGCTTCCTATAAAACTGAGTTGATTTTGAAATCCTTCTTTTCACATATAAACAGGGTTTCCGCAGGGTCTTAAAAAATCTTAAAGTCTAAAATTTTAAAATCGAAATTTTAGGCCTTAAAAAGTCATTCATTCATTGTTATAGATTTTATATATTTTTGCACAGCTCTTATTTTTCCGATGTCCGTGTAACATCTAATGCTCATCTAAATTCTATTTTACTGTTGTTGCTTGGTTTTCGTGGTGTTGTAGTCTTTTACTTCACTAGTCCTATTGTAATTTGCGGTATTACAACTACAAATGAGACCAGCATGCAATAGCCAATCAGCTTTCTGTTATTGAACTTAGTGCGCGCGGCGAATGTGACGTCATCGCTGTGTTTGCGGAGGTTCGCTTTCGGTGCGCGCGACATGATTTCGGCTGGCGGAGTGAACAGATTTCGGGTGAACAGTTTGCGCGGCGCTGCGTTTGATTTGAGTTGAATATGAAACACTTTGAAGAGATTTAGTCTGAAACAGGTACGACTGTACACACATCTTAATGATCCGTCCAGGCATGATCATCACAGAGATAACCAGATGACCAATAATTCTTGGCTAAAAATTGCAACAGCATGGAAAAGGAGGAAAGTTTTTGTAAAAGTTTGGAAAAACCTGAGGGTTTTGTTAAAACAAAAAAAAAGATGCCATGGTGGTTAATAGCTACAAACTAAAATTAAGTGACATAATTTGGGATTTTGTTTTTGACGCCGATGAGTCTCTGATGTGTTGTTGATCGGTCATTACGGGAGGTGCTGGGTGTACTGCATGATTAATAAATTCAGAACTTTTTACATTTAGATAAATATTGATACTTGGCGCTAGAGTATTGATAATGTCACACATAGCAAACGGACTTGGCCCAAATGTGGCCTCATTATGGCACTGCTGGCGTGTTGCCGGCACTGGCATGCATAATTTCAGCCAAATGTGGGCCATGCATGGCAATGATGGCACTGCATGCATGATGGCAAACTACAATTGGGCCAGTTATGGATGGGAGGTGTGTGGCCCAGATCAGTGTAGCGATTGTTCACATTGTTTAGGTAACATTAGGCTGGGTTATGGCTCAGTTTTTGGGGTTTCTGGTTAAAGTATATACTTATAGATGAGAATTGGTACTAATAAAATTGTTAATAATAAACCTGTTTTGGCCCAGTTCAGGGCCAGTTAAGCATGATAAATTGGTTAAGATTCAGGCCGGTTATATGACCCATGTGTGGCCCTTTTCTTTAATCCAGTTATGGGCCACTTCAGGACCGTCATTCTTTGGAGTACTTGGGCCGAGGGAAAAGTTATTGTGTGGCCCGGAGCTGGGCCAGAAAACATTTGCTATGTGGGGTATTGCAGCCGGAAATATCACAATATATTAGCATATCGATATTTTGTCCAACCCCTAGTGTGTTCCCTGTGTGTGATAAATGTTTCTTGTGTTCCACGTAGAAATTCATATGTTTCATTTGTCGTTTCTGTGTTCCAAGTGTCTTTCTTGTTTGATTCATGTGTTCCATGTGTCATTTCTGTGTTCCAAGTGTGTTCCAAGTGAAATTCATGTGTTCCGTGTGTCATTTCTGTGTTCCAAGTGTGTTCCAAGTGTGATTCATGTGTTCTGTGTGTCATTTCTGTGTTCCAAGTGTGTTCCAAGTGTGATTCATGTGTTCTGTGTGTCATTTCTGTGTTCCAAGTGTGATTCATGTGTTCTCTGTGTCATTTCTGTGTTCCAAGTGTGTTCCAAGTGTGATTCATGTGTTCCATGTGTCAATTGTGTGTTCCAAGTGGGATTCATGTGTTCCATGTGCGTTCTCTGTGAGTTTAATGTGTGATTTGTTTGTTCCATATGGGTTCCATGCATTGCATGTGATTCATGTTCAATGTGTGTTCCACGCACTCTGTGTGTGTGTGTGTGTGTGTGTTCCATGTGTAATTCATGTGTTCCATGTGTGTTCCGTGCATTCCATGTGTGTTCCACACACTCCTTGTGTAATTCATGTGTTTCATGTGTATTCTATGTGTGATCAATGTGTTCCATGTGTGTTCTATGTGTGATTTGTGTGTTCCATGTGTTCATGTGTGATGAACATGTTTTTGGAAAACACACAAAACATGTCCATCACACATGAAATGCATGTGACAGGAAACACAAAAATCATGTTTCATGTATGATGAATATTTCTTGTGTTCGATGTGTGATAATTGTGAGAAATGTTTGTTGTGTTCCCTGTGTGATGAATGCACTTGACGTGTTTCATGTGTACTTTAACGTGTGCTTCAGGTAGTGAACCGGGGTGATCCGTACCCACAGGAAGTGGGCGCTACAGTTCAGAGAGTGATGGACCGACTGGGCCACTGTAACCCATACAGACTCGTCTGGCAGTCAAAGGTCAGTAATAATATATATATATATATAATAATATCCTTTATTGATTTCAAAGGTCGGCATCATTTAGAGCATATTATGTGCTCCACACAATAGAGTACACATGCACAGATCTCTCTTTTAAATTAATATTTTCTATAGGATGATTTATAGTATAAGTGTGTGTGTGTGTTCAGGTTGGGCCGATGGCGTGGTTGGGGCCGCAGACCGATGAGGTCATCAAGGGTCTCTGTCAGCGAGGCAAGAGGAACCTGCTGCTGGTGCCCATCGCCTTCACCAGCGACCACATCGAGACGCTGCACGAGCTGGACATCGAGTACTCGCAGGTTCTCGGAGAAGAGGTGTGTGTATGTTTTTGTAACATATCAGGACAAATGTGTATAATGTCATTGGAATGACACTGGTTTTAGAGACTGTGACTTATGAAGACACAGTTTAGGGTTAGGTGTATGGTTGGGAAGGGGAGGGGAGGGGCATAGACAATACAGCTTGTACAGTATAAAAGCAATGAATACCTATGGAATGTCCCCACAATTCACAAAAAACAAACGTGTGTGTGTGTGTGTGCTCATGAACAATAAAGCCTTAATTTAAACCACATGTTTTCGAAATGAAATAATGTTTTGGGCTTATGATAAGGTGTGGATGTTTGTGTGTTTGTTAAATCGATTTATTTTTTTGTCTCATTGTTAATGAAAATTTGTATGATTTAACTTTCTGTTATTTAGTTTTCTACTTAATGCTAAATCAAACAATCAAACAAAAATGTTGCCACATGTGTTCAGGTTGGAGTGGAAAACATCAGAAGAGCAGAATCTCTGAATGGAAATCCACTGTTCTTCAGGGTAAGATCAGCTCAACTACAACAACATCATCATATCAATAACAGGGTTTCCGCAGGGTCTTAAGTCTAAAATTTTAAAATGGAAATTTTAAGCCTTAAAAAGTCTTAAATTCGCTGTTCTAGGTCTTAAATATTTTTGCACAGGTCTTATTTTTCCGATGTCCATGTAACGCTACATCTAATGCTCATTTAAATTCTTTTTTGTTGTTGTTGCTTGGTTTTTGTGGTGTTGTGGTTCTTTATTTCACTAGTTCAAATGTAATTTGCAGTATTACAACTACAAATGAGACCAAATGAAACTTAGTGTTTGCGGAGGTTCACTTTCAGTGCGCGCGATATTATTTCGGCTGGCAGAGTGAACAGATTTCGGGTGAACAGTTTGTGCGGCGCTGCGTTTGATTTGAGTTGAATATGATACAAGAGATTTGAAGAGATTTAGTTTGAAACAGGTACATAATGATCCGTCCAGGCGTGATCATCATAGAGAGATAACCAGATGACCAATAATTCTTGGCTAGAAATTGCAACAGCATGGAAAGGAGGAAAGTGTTTTGTTAAAAAGTTTGGAAAAACCTGAGGGATGAGTTTGTTAAAACAAAAACAAAACAAGATGCCATGGCAAAAGTGGAGACCCGGGTGCTTTTAATATTACAGAATATGATTTTCCACCTTTTTTAGGTTTTACACTGATGTATACAGTACAATTTTGAAGTTAAAGCAATGTAATAGCTACAAGAAAAAATTAAGATATTATGCCTTTGATAACTGGAAATAAATATTTGAACCTATCGGTTTACAGTATACTGATGTCTGATCTCTAGGCTTTATTGGTGATAATGGACAGGAATGTTGGACCATTATTGCCTTTTTAGCTTATAAGAAGAGGACAGAAACTAGCCAGACAGTAATGTGTGAATTGTTGAGTGGGCTAAATAAAAACAAAAGGTCAGTATTTTTAGTAAGTTTTTTTTGTTTTTTTTTTTTTTTTTGTTTTTTTTGCGTTTGTTCTTGCCATAATAAAAAATACAATTGTAGAGCGACCCATGTTCTCTTGTCATTGATATTTAACTTTAATAGGTAGAACTGTCCGAGATATGAACAAAAGCAAGTGATGCATCAAAGTTTGATTTAAAAAATCTTAAATGGTTATGAAACTTTATAATCATTATAATAAAATATAAAAATAATAAAATAATTAGTTTAAAAATCTTGAACGATATTAATGATTTGACGTAGTTCCGGAAACTTCCTACTTCTGTTCATCCGTCTGACTTTGCAGTCAGTTTCTTTTGACCGGCCCCTGTCGTTTGAAAGAATATCACAACGGCGATCGCGTCAAGTATAAAAGCCTCGTCCGTTTCGTGAGGTGCGCGCACAGTCAGCGGAGGTGTGCGATGCGGCGCCAGGCGAAAGTATAAATCAACCTTAAGATGTTTGTTTGTTTGTTTGTTTTCCCCGTAGTTCAATGGTGCATCAAATGGCTCGTTTCCAATGACTGGTACAGTACGGTACAGGTCACCTTTATCAGGCTTGCGTTTCCACTGCTAAAAGGGTACCAAAGGTACCCTTTTGGTGGGGTGGTGTACCACAGAAAGTTGCAGTGAACGTCATTTTCGCTCGAGAAAATGTCTACAGTAAAGCTGTACGGGTCGCTCACATATCATATGAGAAGCTCTTCTCACAAAACAGATGCTTTATGCACATAAATACTTGTGTATAAATGTTTATTACAAAATTTTCCATCAACATGAGTTGATTATAACTGCAGATTACTGACAGTGTGAAATAGCCTACTGTAACGTCTGTAATTATATAAAATAAATAAATAAATGAACACATACAAACCCTTACAGTCTCTGATATGTTACCAATTACAGAAAAACTACACACAGCAGACATTTAGTACTTATTTAGGTTCAAAAACAACACTAAATATAGCCCACAGTCAGAGCAAACCTCTCATGATTATATGTGTCTTTAATCTTCAGCAGCACATGTAGCCTCTGTTAGAGAGTAATTCCAATGTGCTTTCCGGCTTCTCCTTTGTTTTTTCGCGCATCACTCTCGCGTTTGTCAGTTTCTGACAGGATCAGGTATCAAAAGCACGTCAATAATTAAGCGCACGTTATTATCATCAGCTCAAGAAGTTTGTTATTTCAGATATAGACGCGCGGCGAGCGCAAGCAAGAAAGCGAAACCGCTCACACTTCAGACTGGCTCGTAAAAAAACTACGGGGCACAGGGTAAAATCTGCTCTTCTTTTTGGCTTTGTGACTGTTCATCAAGACTACGACAATGTTTGTTTGAGCCCGGGTTGATTAGGGCTTGTTATTATATGTATATATTATTACTTTGTAATCCCTCGGCTGTGTATTAAAATATGGCGGCTTCTTTGTTTTCATCCTGGCTTGTTGCGTGAGCTCGTGACGTATCTCTGTAAACCAATAGCATTCAGCTGCGCGTCTAGCTCCGCCTTTTGGTACCCTTTGTTGTGTTTGGTACCCTTTCGAAAGGGTGCCGAAAAAGGGGTACGGTTCGGTTCGCCTTTTGACAGTGGAAACGGCCATGAAAGCGTACTGTACCGTATCGTACCGCACCACTCAGTGGAAACGGGCCATAACCTGCCTTCAGTACTGTTCAATTTAAATAATTTTATTTTACCACAAATTTTGTGATTTTTGCATTTTCTCTCGCGTGTTTTTGATATTGTGATATAGGTCTTAAATTTAATACTTAATGGTCTTAAAAAGGTTTTAAAGTCTTAAATTTGTCATTATGATATCTGCAGAAACCCTGAATAATAATAATATCAGTATTGACCAACATGCGCCCTTCAGGTCTGGATGTTCATCAGTCCGCTATAGAAACCGCACATTTATTTTTTATAGCTAGCTGTAGTCTATTCTGTGTGTGTGCGCGTGTGTGTGTGTGTGTTTTGAGCTTGGTTTGTTAACAGAGTTAGGTGTGTGTGTGTGTGTGTGTGTGTGTGTTCGTGTGTGAAAGAAACTCTACCGCGGCCCACTGAGTTTATTAAAACCCCTGAAATCAATCAAGACTTTAGCTGACTGAACACAACGCGCACACACACTCACCCTGTTTCAATTCAACGCTCTCTGTTTCAGTGTAATCTGTTTCAGTGACCTTAGAAGTGAGCGATCTGAAGTGTTCAATTCATTTTGGTGCTGTCAGTTTGACATTAGCATATTGTTAAACTCAAATAATATACAAATATGGAACACTCGTATCCTGGATAAAATAATCATAAATATGATCACTTTTGTGTACAGGGAGTGCAGAATTATTAGGCAAGTTGTATTTTTGAGGATTGATTTTATTATTGAACAACAACCATGTTCTCAATGAACCCAAAAAACTCATTAATATCAAAGCTGAATATTTTTGGAAGTAGTTTTTAGTTTGAGCTATTTTAGGAGGATATCTGTGTGTGCAGGTGACTATTACTGTGCAGAATTATTAGGCAACTTAACAAAAAACAAATATATCCCCATTTCAATGATTTATTTTCACCAGTGAAACCAATATAACATCTCAACATTCACAAATATACATTTCTGACATTCAAAACAAAACAAAAACAAATCAGTGACCAATATAGCCACCTTTCTTTGCAAGGACACTCAAAAGCCTGCCATCCATGGATTCTGTCAGTGTTTTAATCTTTTTGACCTCCACCTTGCTGGCGTCTGAGTCGGACTGGAGCTCTCTGCCCTTTACCGATCCAGCCACGGGCCCATCAAGACTCACTCTCATTTCATCAGTCCATAAAACCTTAGAAAAATCAGTCTTGAGATATTTCTTGGCCCAGTCTTGACGTTTCAGCTTGTGTGTCTTGTTCAGTGGTGGTCGTTTTTCAGCCTTTCTTACCTTGGCCATGTCTCTGAGTATTGCACACCTTGTGCTTTTGGCCACTCCAGTGATGTTGCAGCTCTGAAATATGGCAAAACTGGTGGCAAGTGGCATCTTGGCAGCTGCACGCTTGACTTTTCTCAGTTCATGGGCAGTTTATTTTGCGTCTAGGTTTTTGGTTTGGTTTTTCCAGACGCTTCTTGCGACCCTGTTGACTATTTTGAATGAAACGCTTGATTGTTCGATGATCACGCTTCAGAAGCTTGGCAATTTTAGGAGTGCTGCATCCCTCTGCAAGATATCTCACTATTTTTGACTTTTCGGAGCCTGTCAAGTCCTTCTTTTGACCCATTTTGCCAAAGGAAAGGAAGTTGCCTAATAATTCTGCACACCTGATATAGGGTGTTGATGTCATTAGACCACACCCCTTCTCATTACAGAGATGCACATCACCTAATATGCTTAATTGGTAGTAGGCTTTCGAGCCTATACAGCTTGGAGTAAGACAACATGCATAAAGAGGATGATGTGGTCAAAACACTCATTTGCCTAATAACTCTGCACTGCCTGTATAGTAGTAAAATAATTGTTGTAAAATAACAGCATACAATATACATTTAATTTCAGGATAAAATTTATCCTTAAATCCTTTGTTTATTTGCCTTATTTCCTTTATTTGCCTTATTTGAGTTCATTTTTGATTAATTGTGGTGGAAAAATAATACAATAATTTCATATGTAATTATATGTATTTACTTTATAATTAGTTTAATTTCCTGAAGCTTAAATGTGTATGTATGTATGTGTATATACACTTACCAGCCACTTTACTAGGTACACCTGTCCAACTGCACGTTAATGCAAATTTCTAATCAGCCAATCACATGGCAGCAACTCGATGCATTTAGGCATGTAGACATGATCAAGACGATCTGCTGCAGTTCAAACCGAGCATCAGAATGGGGAAGAAAGGGGATTTAAGTGACTTTGAACGTGGCATGGTTGTTGGTGCCAGACGGGCTGGTCTGAGTATTTTAGAAACTGCTGATCTACTGGGATTTTCGGATGGTCGGGTCAGAGTTTGGCGTAAACAACATGAAAGCATGGATCCAACCTGCCTTGTATCAACGGTTCAGGCTGGTGGTGGTGGTGTAATGGTGTGGGGGATATTTTCTTGGCATGCTTTGGGCCCATTAGTACCAATTGAGCATCGTGTCAACACCACAGCCTACCTGAGTATTGTTGCTGACCATGTCCATCCCTTTATGACCACAGTGTACTCATCTTCTGATGGCTACTTCCAGCAGGATAACGCACCATGTCATAAAGCGTGAATCATCTCAGACTGGTTTCTTGAACATGACAATGAGTTCACTGTACTCAAATGGCCTCCACAGTCAGCAGAGCTCAATCCAATAGAGCACCTTTGGGATGTGGTGGAACGGGAGATTGGCATCATGGATGTGCAGCCGACAAATCTGCAGCAACTGTGTGATGCTGTC
The DNA here is from genome assembly GCA_903798195.1 of Danio kyathit. Taxonomy (NCBI): domain Eukaryota; kingdom Metazoa; phylum Chordata; class Actinopteri; order Cypriniformes; family Danionidae; genus Danio; species Danio kyathit. The sequence goes on from LR812539.1 coordinate 3,191,508, forward strand.
ATGTCAATATGGAGCAAAATCTCTGAGGAATATTTACAGTATCTTGTTGAATCTATACCATGAAGGATTAAGAGAGTTCTGAAGGCGAAAGGAGGTCCAACCCGGTACTAGTAAGGTGTACCTAATAAAGTGGCCGGTGAGAATATATATATATATACACACACACAAACACAAACACATCAATACATACATGCGCACACACACACACACACATATATAAATATATGTAATTTCATAGTGATCTTAAGTATAGTGATTACTATGTATATATTCTGTATGTTAATGAAATAATTTACATTTTATTTACATTTGTTTTACCTAAAATTATAATTATGCATTTTCATGTGTGCACACATGCATAAATAAATTGTATCTTGTTGAACATTTGTTTGTTTGTGTGTGTGTGTGTTTATATGTATATGTATATTGTATACATGTATACATTTGTATTTAATACATAAAAATAATAGCAGTAAAATGATAATTACTTTTGCTTAATAATTTATTTGCTTTCCTCAATCTTGTGTGTGAGTGTGTATATTGTATATGTATATGTACGTATATGTATACATAAATTAAGGAAGTGTTAATATCAATTAGAATTATTTATTATATTGTCCTTTTAAAATGTTTTGTAAAAAATGTTTGCACTCAGTCATTGTGTGTGTGTGTGTGTGTGTGTGTGTTTCAGGCTCTGGCTGATCTGGTTCAGTCTCACCTGCAGTCCAATGAGTCGTGTTCTCGTCAGCTGACCCTGCGCTGTCCGCTGTGTGTGAACCCAACCTGTGCTCAAACCAAAGCCTTCTTCTCCAGCCAGAAACTCTGACCGCCGTTCATCTCTCATCTGGACAACAGCGGCTCCAGGTGTGTGTGTGTGTGTGTGTGTATGTGTGGAGATTACGGACAAATAAACGCTCAAGTGCCGCACTCAGTGAAATGACATGCACTTTTACCCAGACATGTGTTCCAGCAGCTGAAAACATCCACATCTTCTTTACTCCTTCTTCGTCTTTCTGTGCAGATTCTCCTCATATGTGAATGTGTCTTCCCTTAAAGAAACACTCCACTATTTTTGTAAATAGGCTCATTTTACAGCTCTCCTAGATAAAAATTACCATATTTAAATCCATTCAGCCGATCTCCGGTTCTGTCAGGAGCACTTTTAGCTTAGCTTAGCATAGATAATTGAATCAGATTAGACCATTAGCATCTCACTTAAAAAATGCCCTAAGAGTTCTGCTAATTTTCATATTTAAATCTTGACTCTTATTAAGACAGACAAAAAATTAAAAGTGGATGTTTTCTAGGCTGATATGACTAGGAACTCTACTCTCATTCTGGCGTAACAATCTAGGAACTGTGCTGCCGTAGCAGGCGCCAGAAAATATTAATAGCAAAATACCAAGATTTAATTTTCAGTCAGTCTTAAAGTATATGATGAATCTGCAGAAGAGTAACGCTTTAAATGGAAAAATTATGAAAACTCCGATCATTTTTGAGTATGAAGCTAATGGTCTAATCTGATTCAATGATCTATGCTAAGCTAAGCTAAAAGTGCTCCTGACATACCCAGTAATGGATTCAATAATGGGAAAACTCAACTGTGAAGCTGTAAATTGAGCCTATTTACAAAAAAAGAGGAGTGTTGCTTAAAAAACAAGAAATGCAGACAGAAAACATGCAATTGTAAGCAGTCATCTGGGAACAAATGATATGATAATTAAACATGGTGCTAAAATCATGCACATGTAATTGTGCATCAGATTAGCTTCAAGTGAACAGCTGACAAGAAAAGCATATACTATTATTGTATTACTCAGTGTTTTCTCAGTATGGACATGCTTAAATTAGATGCATTTACTGAAGAAGCAAAATTGTTTGGGGTATATCTTCATTTTATTTATTTATTTTATTATTTTCTTTGTATTTATAATGCTTAAATGGACAATTAATTATTGACATGCTTAACTTAGATGCATTTACTGAAGAAGCACAATTGTTTGCATTATATCTTAGTTTTATTTGATTTTATTTATTTATTTTATTATTTTCCTTCACTTGTTTGTATTTATAATGCTTATATTGACATTAATTAATTATTGAAATGCTTAAATTAGATGCATTTACTGAAGAAGCAAAATTGTTCGGGGTATATCTTCATTTGATTTACTTTTATTCATTTATTTTATTATTTTCCTTCTTTTTTTGTGTTTATAATGCCTAAATTGACATTAATTTAAGCATGTCAAAAATTAATTAGATGCATTTACTGAATAAGCTAAATTGTTTAGGGTATGTCTTTTTATTTTTAATTGTGCTGAAAATAATTGAATAGATCTGAGTCAGAAAATGAATCCTTCTTTTTTTAATCAAATTTCATTTTCAGACACAACATCTAAATATTTGCATTTGTTTTAAGCATAAATTGATTTATTTTTTTATTTATTTAATATCAAAGTGATTTTGTTTGCCCAAAAATCTTGCATCTTGATTTATTTATGTTCTGATGTTTACTAGAACACAAGACAAAATGCTGAGTAAGAAAATAATGTGCTTTTCCTTTATTTCTTCTGTGGAGATGAGCTGAAAAGCTCTAAAAATCTACAAAAGCAAAATTAAAGATTTAAATGGCTTCAAATGACGTTGAATGTAGTTGAATATAGTTATATATAATAATAATAATAATAATATACATTTTTGTTCATTATTATGAATCGAGCTGCATGAATGTTGTTGCTATTAACCCTGTAAATCCTGACATAAGAAGTAACCCTAAAAATTCACTTTTAGACAACATTTGAACTGAAATTTAAGAAAATATTCATTTTTAGATTCAGATTACTTTATATATATATATATATATATATATATATATATATATATATATATATATATATATATATATATATATATATATGCATGCATACATGCATGCATACATGCATACATACATACATACATACATACATACATACATACATACATACATATATACATATATACATATATATATATATATATATATACATATATATATATATATATATATATATATATATATATATATATATATATATATACATACATACATACATACATACATACATACATGTATACACATACGCACACATGCACAACTGGTCAAAAGTTTGTGGTCAGTATGATTTTTAAATGTTTTATCCTGCTCACCAAGGCTGCATTTATTTAATCAAAAATACAGTACAAATTGTAAAATTGTGAAATGTTATTGCACTATAAAATAACTGTTTAGAAGTAGTTTAATTTATTCCAGTGATATTAAAGATGAATTTTTAGCTTCATTACTCCAGTCTTCAGGGTCACATGATCCTTCAGAAATCACTCTAATATTAATTATTATTATTGTTGTTGTTATTATTGTATTTATTATTATTATTATTATTATTATTATTATTATTATTATTATTATTATTATTATTATTATTATTATTATTAATGATAATAGCAATATAAGCAATAATGACTGGAGTAATAATTTCATTTGAAACTACATACAATAAGTAATAAATAGATATTTAATAAATAAGTATTTAACAAAATATATATTTTTTTACATTTAATAAATGCTGCCTTGAAGAACAAAATAATAAAAAAAAAACTGAGCCCAAACTTTTGACCGGTAGTGTATATTATATACACACACACATTAGGGCTGCACAATATTGGAAAAAAAATGTCTGTTTCACATATTGCGTCTAAAAGCATGTAAAATGTTCAAGCGCGTGGTTTCCTTCACCATTTTCAATGCACTTTAGGCTTGTGCACCCCCGGTGTCTTTCATAACCAGGCGACCATTAACCATTTTCTCAGTGGAGGACAAATGGACAAACCAGTACTGCAGTTCTGATGCAAGTTTTACTTATGGAGAAAATTTAAAAAGCACTGCAGTGTTTGGGTGTGCTGTGTTTGTCTGAGGTCATTAGTTTGCCGTTATTACTGAAATGTGTATATTCCAAAGTGTGAAGCACATTGGTTAGTTCTAGTCACATTATTTGCGGCATTCTGAAAAGTTTACAACTAACATTAGGTGCAATTTATGCAAATGGATAGCGATGTGCATGTGGCGTGCCTCCATTAAAAACAACCAACTTGCACGGTCCCTGATGGCCACTGAGTGCTACGGTATGGTACAGTATGTACGCTTTTATGGCCATTTCCACTGTCAAAAGTTACCAAAAAGTGAACCGTGCCGTACCACTTTTTGGGTATCCTTTTGAAAGGCTACCTAGCACAACAAAAGGGTACCAAAAGGCGGAGCCAGACACGCAGCTGAACGCTATTGGTTTACAGGGAAACCTCACCAGCTCGTGCACAAGCCAGGAGAATGAAAACAAAGGAAGCGCCATTTTAAAATACAATAACCAGCCATGCTCGACCCAACTTAAACAAACCTTGTCAACGTCTTGATGAGCTGCCATAAAGCCAAGAATAAGAGCAAAATCTACCCTGTGCCCTGTAGTTGTTTACAAGGCCGTCTAAAGCGTGAGCGGTTTCACTTCCTCAAGAGAGCTTGCCTCGCATCTATATTTGTAATAATGAGCTGATGATAAGTGTGATTATTGAAGTGCTTCTGACATCCAATCCTCTCAGAAACAGACAGACGCGAGACTGACGTGCGACAAAACAAAGGAGCGAATGATTCTTTCAGCAACCTAAAAGATGAACACACTGCCATGTTTAACAGTTATCATCACCTGCTGGACTATTATGAACTTTGAATGACGGAATTACTCTCTAACAGCAGCTACATGTGCTGGTGAAGATTACAGACACAGATGAGAGGTTTGCTCTGACTGTGGGCTATATTTCGTGTTGTTTTTGAAGCCAAATAAGGACTAATGTAGGCTGTGTGTAGTTATTCTGTAATTAGTAACATATCGAACACTGTAAGGGTCTGCATGTGTTCATATATGTTGCATTTATTTATTTATTTTATATAATTGCAGACGTTACAGTAGGCTATTTCACACTGTCATTGATCTGCAGTTATAATCAAATCATGTTGATAGAAAGGTTAGTAATGAACATTTATACAGTATTTAAGTGTATAAAGCCTCTGTTTTGTGAGAAGTGCTTCTCATATGATTTGTGAACTAGGGTTGGGCCGATAGACGATGTCATCGTCCATCGGCGATGGCTGATAAACTTCACGATGCTGAGCCGGCATCGTGATCCATCGCCCCGCCCCACATGTATATTGATATAACTTATTATTTGCATGTCATCTTAATAGCAATAACGGTCTTTTCGTGAGCTGTGTTATATTATACATATAGCTGCTGTTTGCACGGCTGACAGCATCATGAGGATTAAATACATTTTGAGGATTATACAGCACCTCTCGCGCTTAAAATGTGTAGATTCAGTGGCAAACGCTGTTACCTGTAAACCCCGTCCCACAGACTCTACAGTGAATGGCTTTAGTTATTTTCATAGCGGACTTGAAGCCACTGGAAGTCTTTTATCCACTCTTGGAAAAGTGTAAATGGTGGATTAACATTCAGCACATGATCACTAATAAGATGTGCCATTATTTAACTTTAGGTGGTTTTCTTGCAAGTGGGGCCCAAACGGTCGAGCTCTAGCATTATTACTTGTTATTATGTCCTCATAATAATAATAAAATAAGGAAGTTATCATTAATCACAATACAAATTACAGTGAGCTCCAAACAAACTCTCGTCTCCGCCACCAGCTGTGGGGAAAAGCCATTATGACACAGATCACTCCGCCTGATCATGCCAGAGTCCCGCGGAAAAAAAGTGATTGACAGGTGGTAATTTGTGTATAACTTTATTTATTTATGGTTTGGTCATGGGTAAAGCAAAGACCATGTGGGTCAGGTAGTGAAAACGATAGGCTACAATTATTAAATTCGTTATAAAGTAATTGATATTTAACAACAAAGACCCCCACCCCGCCTACCATCGCCGTCCATCGCCGATGTTCACATTAGACATCGTACGATGCCAAATTGGTCAACATCGCCCAACCCTAATGTGAACAACCCGTACAGCTTTACTGTAGAAATTTCCTCCAGCGAGAACGACGTCGACTGAAACTTTCTGTACCATTGTTACCCTTTTGGCAATGGAATCGCAAGCCTGATAAAGGTGACCCGTACCGTACCACTCAGTGGAAATGGGCCATCAGATTATTGACATTCCTTCCGAGGCCAGCCACATTTTAATAAAACTATAGCACATACCGAACTTTTTTTTTAAATCGATATTGACAATGGTGTACGGTCAATAAACACAGATACAGATCACCCAGCCCTTGCACTAATGTACACTTTTGGCTCGCAAGCACAGAGGAACAGAGAAAGTAAAGGTTCTGGAAATAAAGCTAATGCTCATATTTGATTGCATATGGTAACCCAGCAGGTTTTACAGGGTTAAACGTGTCTCCACAGAAGAACTGAAGTGTTTGGAGAAAAAGTGTGTTTGACCTCTGACCTCTGAGCCTTCGACATGGTGTGCCTTTCAGCCTGTGCTTTAATGATCTACAATAAACACTCATCAGTGTGTGGAGCGCCAGCAGCTCTAGACGAACACAGGAGCTGATGTGTGTGTGTGTTGTTTATTTATTTTTGCTTATTTTCTGAGTCATGTGATCTAGAAATCTTACCACATCTTTCACTTCCTGTTTGAGATCCTGTTTTTATGTCATTTCCTGCTGTTTCTCTCTCTCTCAATCGTGATCTGTTCATCAAATTAAGGATAAATAATATGAACATTACTGAAATGTTCAGATTAAACAATATAAACATGCGCGTGTTCATAATAATGTAGTGTGTCTGAGTCTGAGAGAGAGCAGCAGTAGATGATGATGAAGTGAAGCAGGTTTTCTGCTTGTTCAGATGCATGCTGGGAAGGACAGATGTGGAAAGAGTAAAAATCACTGCTTTATGTCTCTGTGGACCTTTATTTTTTATTTTTACACTCCAGAATGTGTGTTTGTGGGTCATTCGACATCACCAGTCCCTCATAAACACACGAAACACTGAGACTGAACTACACAAGTGCTCATGTGCAGAGAAATGCCACAATCAGTAGTAATAATAATAATAATAGCACGATCGCCTCACCGCTGCGCTCTCATCACAACAGTTAAATAAAATATATACAGATATGGTGCAAGCTCTGTTAATACAGTTTATTGGCGTGACTCTTATGAGTGATGATCTCTTTGTTGCAGACCAATGTATACAGTATTTTGAGGTGCTTTGAGGCAAGCTGAGCGATCACCGTGACATGTCCACACTAAATGGTTATAAGAGACGTGTTTAAGGGATTATATGCAGCATTCTTGGTTTATTCTGTTAGGTAAGGAGAAAGCTCCACTTAAGTTTCATACTTAGAGGGGGAGATGTGCTTTATGCATTATAAAGCTTGAAGCATTAGAATCGGTACTCCTTGTATTGGCCGATCACCATGACAAGGAATCGGTACTTGGTATCGGCTGCAAAAATCCTGATCGAAGCATCCCTACATTTAACAGACTTAAAATGCATATTCTGATTTTAGATCTATTATTACTATTATTAATACTATTATTATTATTATTATCATTATTATTCTTCTTCTTATTATTATTATCATTATTATTATTATTATTATCATCATCATTATTATTATTATCATATTATTATTATTATTATTATTATTACTATTATTATTAGTATTATAATTATTATTATTACATTATTATTATTATCATCATCATCATTGTTATTATTATTGCTATTATTATTATTATCATTATTATTATTATTATTACTGTTATTATTATGATTATTATGATTACTATTATTATTATTCGTATTATCATTATTATTATTATTATTATTACTATTATTATTATTATTACTATAATAATAATACTTATTATTATTATTATTATTATTACTATTAATATTATCATTATTATCATTATTACTATTATAATAATAATTATTATTATTGCTATTATCGTCATCATTAGTATTATAATCATTATTATTATAATCATTATTATAATTATTATTACTATAATAATAATAATAATAATAATAATAATAATTAATATTATTATTATTACTATTACTATTATTAATAATATGATTATTATTATTACTATTATTATTGTTATTATTACTATAATAATAACAACAACAACAACAACAATAATTATTATTATTAGTATCATCATATTTATTATTGACATTAATATTTTAATTATTATTATTATCATTATTGTTATTATTATCATCATCATCATTATTATTATTATTAATATTATTACTACTATTATTATTATCATTATTTTTATGATCCATTATTATTATTATTATTATTATCATCATTATTATTATCATTATTGTTGTTGTTGTTGTTATTATTATTATCATAATATTTATTATTATCATTAATATTTTATTATTACTACTATTATTATTATTATCATCATCATTATTGTTATTATTACTACTATTATTATTACTATTATTATTATCATTATTGTTATTATTATCATCATCATCATCATCATCATTATTATTATTATTATTATTATTATCATCATCATTATTATTATCATTATTATTGTTGTTGTTGTTATTATTATTATTATTATTATTATTATTGAGCATTTCTGGTTTTAATGAACGCACTAAAGTGAGCATCAGTTCAGAGTCACATGATCATTAGTTTGCTACATAACAATGATTTAAAAGTGAGATGTCTCAGTGTAATATTAATATATTGAGTAGTGCAGATCTTCAGTGTTTGTCACTGGCTTGATTTTTCTGTGTTTCTTTCATCATCATCTTCATCTCTTCAAGTGTTTCTGACTTTGCCTTATTATATTAGCAGATATGCATAATTGTTAAATGTGAAATATGCTAAATCTGTAGATAAAGTTCATGTTTTTTCTCTATACTCTTAGATTTTAGTCGCTGATGTATTCGGATGGCATCTTGAATTTGTTATTGAGCCTGTATATAATATTATATCTGTATAAATATGTGATTTTTCTTAATCCGTCATATGCCACTTCCACCAGATGTGATTCTGGGTTGAGCTGCAGAAACGCACAAACATACGTCTCACTGCTGTCTCATGGCTTTTATTTCACCCACAAATACATCATTATTTGTCTTCTCAAAGTACATTGTGCATTAAAAATATAACATTTTTATTTGTTGTCAAAAGGTCTGGATTCACAGTCAAGACACAAATTATTTATACAAAATTTACAAAAAAAAATCTTATTCTGAAAAACCTGATTTATTAATTAGATTTTTATGTAAACAAATGGCAAAACTAATACAAATCCTGCTTATGGTTAATTCTTCCCATTTAACATAATTTTTAATTAATTGTATTTATTTTTTAACCCAATGGTTGGGGGGTTTAATATTTGACTCAGTTTAATAAAAAAAAAAAAATAACCCAAAGTTTTTAAAATACATTTTTTTTAACCCAACAGTTGGGTTTTTTAATATTTGTCTTTTTTATTATTATTAAATTTAAATTATATTTTTTAATCCAATGGTTGGGTTTTTCAACATTTGACCAAAAGTTTTTTTAATTTAAATAAATTTAAATGACATTTTTAACCTAACTGTTGGTTTTGTTCTTATTTGACCCAAAGTTTTGTCATAAATTAAATTACATTCTTAACCCAACTGTTGGTTTAATCTATGTTTAACCCAAAGATTATTTTTATTATTAAATTTAATTTAAATTTTTAACCCAACTGTTGGTTTTGTTCATGTTTGACCCAAAGATATTTTTTTAATTAAATTAAATTTTTTAACCCAACAATTGGGTTTTTCCATATTTGACCCAAAGTTTTTTTTTATTATTCAATTTCAATTACATTTTTTAACCCAAGGGTTGGATTTGGTCATTTTTAACTCAAAGTGACATTTTTTTATCCAATGGTTGGGTTTTTCAATATTTGACCCTAAGTTTTTTTTATTTAATTGAATTTAAATGACATTTTTTAACCCAACTGTTGGTTTTGTTCATATTTGACCCAACGTTTTTTTTTATGAAATTACTTTTTTTTATTAAGTTTTTTTAATTATTAAATTGAAATGACATTTTGGTTTAGTTCATGTTTAACCCAAAGTTTATTTTTTTAATTAAATTACATTTTTAACCCAACAGTTGGGTTTTTCAATATTTGACATATTATTATTAAATTTCAATTACAATTTTTTAACCCAAGGGTTGGATTTGTTCATATTTAACTCAGTGATTTTTTTTTATTAAATTTAAATTACGTTTCTTAACCCAACCATTGGTTTTGTTCATATTTGACCCAAAGTTTTTTTTTTTATGAAATTACTTTTTTTTATTAAGTTTTTTTAATTATTAAATTGAAATGACATTTTTAACCCAATAATTGGGTTTGTTCATATTTAACCCAAAGTTTTTTTTTATTAAATTAAAATGCCATTTTTAACCAAACTGTTGGTTTTGTTAATATTTGACGCAAACTTTTTTCTTAAATTAAATTTTTTAAGCCAACAGTTGGGTTTTTCAATATTTGACCCAAAGTTTTTTTTATTATTGTTAAATTTTAAATAAATTATTTAACCCAATGGTTGGGTTTTTTAATATTTGACCCAAAGTTTGGTTATTTTTAGTTGTAATATTAAGTGCTCGGGATCTTTTCTTCCCATTTAAAAATATATTTTGTCATTAATTTAATTAGTTTTTTATGGATTTAGATTTTAGTTTGAATTAATTTTGATTTATTTTTTAACGTTTTTAGTGAGGAAATATAATTAAAAATCAATTGAGTTTAAGTTTATGCAAGAACAAATATCTGCCAGCTGGATTATTACAGTAAATCTTATATTTCTGAGCCAGTGGCAGTTCTGCTTTCTTCTTTTAAAGCAGAAACGTGATTCATTTTTATTACTTTTTATTTACCGAATTCAGATTTTCCAGTAAGTGCATATTGGTTTAGGAATTTTTTAATATTTGAATGGCAAAACAGCACTCAAAAAAATGCTGGGTTGTTGTAACCCAATGTTGGGTCAAATATGGACAAACCCAACATTGGTTTAGTTTTTCTATTAAATTTAAGTTGTACATTTTACCTAAAAGGTTGAGTTTTTCAGTATTTAATAATAGTAATTTTTTTCAATTATATTTGAATTACATTTTTAAATCCAACACATGGGTTTGTCTATATTTGACCCAAATTTGGGTTAATGTTTTTCAATTCAATTTAAACTACATTTATTAACCCATTGGTTGGGTTTTTCATTATTTGATCCAAAGTTTAGTTATTAAAAACAAAACACTAAAATACACTTTTTATCTCAACCGTTGGGTTTTTCAATATTTGACCCAAAGTATGGGAGCAAAAAGTTTTTTAAATTAGATTTAAATTAATCTATTAACCCATCAGTTGCGTTGTTCATATTTGACCCAAAGTCTGTTTGATTTTTTTTTTTTCTTTTAAATGTTAATTTAAAAGACATTTTTTAACCCAAAAGTTGGAATTATCCTTATTTGACCCAAAAAAAATTTATTTTATTTTATTCAATTTAAATTATATTATTTAAGCCAATGGTTGGGTTTGTCAATACTTAACCCAAAGTTTGGTTAATTATTTTTTTTTAAATTAAAATTAAATGATGTTTTTTAACCCCATGGTTGGGTTTTTAAATATTTGACCCAAAGTTGGGCTCATTTATTTTTTATTTAATTTATATTACATTTTTAACCCAATGGTTGGCTTTTTCAATATTTGACACAAAGTTTTTTTATTTAATTAAATTTAAATAAATTTTTTTTAACCCAACAGTTGGTTTTGTTCATATTTGACCCAAACTCTTTTTAATATTATTCAATTTAAATGTCATTTTAAACACTTTTTAACCCAATGGTTGGGTTTGTCCATATTTGCCCCAAAGTTTGATTTATTTTTTCAATTCAATTTGAATGACACTTTTAAACTCAACGCTTGGGTTTATCCATGTTTCACCTCAAAGTTGGGTTAAATGTTTTCAACTTAATTTAAATGACACTCTTTTAACTCAATGGCTGCGTATTTATCCGACCAAACATTGGGTTAAAAGCATCCCAGCATTATCTAGAGTCAACACAACAGCGCTGAAGAAGAACATCAGTTGAGCAGTATTTGCTGCACTATGTAAACTTTATTTCTCGATGCCAAATTAAATTTTTCATCCTCCTTTCTCTATTTCTGGGTGAAATACAGCTCTGTTTGTTACTCTTTGTCAAACGTCTTGTTGTCATGCTGCTCTGCCTTACAGATTCCTCTCTTGGTCTGCTTTTTCTGCTGTAGTTTGACTCTGAAAACAGACTTTTGTCTTGCATTTTTTATTAAATGAAGGTGAAATCCTGCGCTTTGGTTAAAGAGAAAACACTGAATGAAATGCTTCCAACAGACACTGAAACACGAGCATCCTCCAGCTCATTCACACACTTTTATTTGTGGGTTATTTGTGTGTGTTTTTTTGTACGAGAGAAAAAATCTGCACAAATGTTCCTGAAGTGGTTTTGTCCTCATGTTGAAGAGTCTGGATGTGATTATTCTTAATCCTGTACATACTAAACAAATCTGTGTCCACTGGAAATAAAGTTATTTGCTGAAATATTGACTAACTGTCTTTTATTTCTGAAGCAGGGTTATTAATGATAATGTTTATTATTGTAGTTTTTTGTACGCTCTAAAAATGCTGGGTTGTTGTAAACCAACAATGGGTCAGATATAGTTTTATTCCATATTTTAAGTATGATGTTATTTAGAAATAAATAATATAGTTTAGATTTTATTTAGATATAAAAAATATGGAATAATTACCTTATGCAAGTTAATTTTTAAATGATCATTTAAAAAGTTCATAATTTAGGTTTTTTGAACAATAAAAATAATATAATATTATTTAATTTTTTAAAATAAAATATTACTTAGAGATGTAAATGTATATGATTCTGGAATCTGATTGGTTAATAGCCGTGTGATTTTGAGGCTTTTTTAGGAGAGAATGTAGTTGTTTAGATTAGCAGTTTATTTTTAAGGATAGTGGTTATTTCAAAATATTTATCATTTCTTGAGATTCAGCGTATCGAGCAGCCATCAGCCTGTCATACTGAGCAGAGCACAGACAGTTGACACTCTGCCACAAGATGGCGACAGAGACTGCATATAATAAGCCATTAGAGGAGAAGAACTCAGCGTAAAGCTACAATCTACAGCTGATCAAATCATTATTAAACAGGTAAGTGACACTCTAAGTCGATCTCTCTCTTGTGTATGTTGTGATGCTGTATTTATACCATAGTAATCTGCTAGTGTTTGCTTTGTTTTGGCTTTTTCTGTGTTATTTATTGTGATCTCCTGATTGCAATAAAGAAATACTGGGAAATCTCTGTAGACTGATGGCATTTCATGCTGTTCAGCCTTATAATCTTAGAAAATGTGAGCAAAATCAGCTGTTTTGTCATCACTTTAGACATTACGCTAGAGAATCATTCAAACACTCGCTCTAAAGTGACGTTGGTGAATGAGCAGCGGTTTCTGCTGTTCTGACGTCAGCTGCAGATGTGAATGGAGGAAGAAAGTAGTTCCTCATACAAAAGGATTTTTAGACTCTCTTTGTTTGATTTTCTTTTTAATATACACAATCATACCATCGAACTGTTGTATAAATGCAATATCACACTCAAGGCAGTGCGATGTGGCTGTATATCATCACTGGTCGGGCACTAAGGCACTCTGCCTGCGGCGTCAAGCCAACACACGCCTCCCACCAATACCAGTGTCAATAATATTATTGTTTCTAATGTAATGCTAATGTTTAAAATATTTTTGACGCAGGGTTATTAATAGTATTATATATTGTAGTTTTGTATACACACTAAAAAAATGCTGGGTTATCGTAAAGCAATGTTGGGTTAGATATAATTTTTTTTCCATATTTTAAATATGTTATTTAGAAATAAATAAGTTATAGAACAAAAATGAAATAACTAACTTATTAAATTATTATTAAAAATTAACTTATGTAAGTTCATAAATAAAATGTCCACTCATCATATTATTTAACTGTTATAAAAATATTTTAATAAATAAAATATTATTTAGATATATAAAAATATATATTTTAGAAAAATATAGTTGGTAGAATATTTTATAAATAAAACAAACGATATTTCTTAGATTTACAGTTTTAGGAAAAGTAGATTTGAAGTTATATAATAGGTATATAATATTATTTTCTTCACAACTTAGTTTTTTTTATCTGCATTGCAATATAATTTTTCAAAGTTGTGAATAAAATTTGTTTTGTGTTCCATTTAAAACTTTGAAAAGCCATTATTTTACATTGTACGTACCTGGAAAAGTGTAAAATAAAAACTGAAACCAGAAGTTTACATACACTCTAAGAAAAGGAACATAACCATCTTTAAAAGATGTCTGATGGTAAATCAGACTAAACGTTTACTATTTTAGGTCTGTTAGGATTACCTAAATCATTTACATTTGCTAAATGCCAGAATGGCGACTGTCGCCTCACAGCAAGAAGGTCGTTGGTTTGAGCCTTGGCGGGGTCAATTGGCGTTTCTGTGTGGAGTTTGCATGTTCTCCCTGCGTTCGCATGGGTTTCCTCCGGGTGCTCCGGTTTCCCCCACAAGTCCAAAGACATGCAGTACAGGTGGATTGGGTAGGCTAAATTGTCCATAGTGTATGAGTGTGTATGGATGTTTCCCAGAGATGGATTGCAGCTGGAAGGGCGTAAAACATGTGCTGGATAAGTTGTTGGGTTTTTTTTGAGATTTTTTTTATTAATTTCTAGACAGTCAAAAGTTTACACACATTTCCTTGGTATTTTTTAGCTTTGCTTTTAAACTGTATAACTTTGGTCAGATGTTTTGGGTCTCCTTCCACAAGCTTCTCACAATAGTTTGCAGGAAGTTTGGCCCATTCCTCCTGACAGAATTGGTGTAACTGAGTCAGACTTGCTCGTACAAGCTTTTTCAACTCTGCCCACAAATTTTCTATAGGATTGAGTTCAGGGCTTTGTGATGGCCACTCCAAAACATTCACTCTGTTGTCCTTAAAGCACATTTGAACTAATTTGGCAGTATGCTTAGGGTCATGGTCTGTTTGGAAGACCCATTTGTGGCCAAGTTTTAATTTCCTGGCTGATGTCTTGAGATGTTGCTTCAGTATTTCTACATAATGTTCTTTCTTCATGATGCCATCTATGCTGTGAAGTGGACCAGTCCCTCCTGCAGCAAAACAGCCCCACAACATGATGCTGCCGCCCCCATACTTCACAGTTGGGATGGTGTTCCTAGGCTTGTAAGCTTTCCCCTTTGTCCTCCAAATGTAACACTGGTCATTATGGCCAAACAGTTCAATCTTAGCTCCATCAGACCACAGGACATGTCTCCAAACATTAGTCTTTTTCCCAGTGTAATTTAGCAAATTGTAATCTGGCTTTTTTGTTGATTCTGGCTTGTTGATTTCCCCATGTTGTCACACAAGGAAGCAGTGTGTTTGAGGTTTTCCTTCAATACTATTCTACAGTTGTGCCTCCAATTAACTCAAATGTTGTCAGTTAGCCAATCAGAAACTTCCGAAACCTTGACACCATCATCTGAGCTTTTTCAGAGGCAGAATAATCTTATTATATGTAAACTTGACTTTCACGAAAAGTTATAACAATTTCTCCAAAAATATCTCTTATTATTCTGCTATTAAGCAGAACAGAAACTAATGTGATCATCCTGACTTACCTAAAAGAGGAAAAGTTTAGTCACATTTTTTTTAAATGGTTATGTGCCTTTTTATACAGTGTATGTAAACTTCTGCTTTCAACTGTGTGTGTATATATATATATATATATATATATATATGAGCTATATCAAACGAGTAGCAGTGTGATATGGCTGTATATCAGCACTGGTGGGAGGCGTGTGTTGGCACGAGGCCGCAGGCCAGATGTAAATGAATGGCGGAAGAAAGTAGTTCCTAATACAAAAGGGCTTTTAGACTCTCCGTGTTTGATTTTCTTTTTTATATACATGATTATGCCTTCGAAGTGTTGTATAAATGCAATATCACAGCAATAAGGTCGCTGGTTTGAGCCTCGGCTGGGTCAGTTGGCGTTTCTGTGTGGAGTTTGCATGTTCTCCCTGCGTTCACGTGGGTTTCCTCCGGTTGCTCTGGTTTCCCCCACAAGTCCAGAGACATGCGGTACAGGTGAATTGGGTATGTTAAAATTGACCGTAGTGTATGAGTGTGTGTGTGAATGAGTGTGTATGGATGCTGTGTAAAAACATATCCTGGATAAGTGTGGCGACCCCTGATAAATAAAGTACGGAAGTCCTAAGAGGCCATGCATTAAAATATTTTTTCTCTCTTGGACTTCCGGTTTTGGTCGCGGATGGAGTAGACGTGCCTGCTCATCGTCCCGATAAGATTACTTTTCTCTTATATACTAACAATCCTCTACCTGTCGGATTCATTCGAATGAAGTAGCTAAACATACTTGGCATCTTAAGAAGCAGAAAATGACATCTAAATCTGCCAAACAAGGGAGGAAAGACGCCGCTAAAGATGACGCACCTGTGCCTCATGGCGAGATTAGCATGTTAGCACTGACTAACCTATTAGAGGAGCACAGAGCCGCTCTCTCTGCTGAATTTAAAACAGCGCTATCCTCTTTGGAAACGAAACTAGACCTCGTCCAAGCAGCGGTGACGGATCACGGTCTTCGCATATCTTCATTAGAATCGAATGCAAGCCTGGTTAGTGAGCAAATTCTCTCATTGGAAGTGGCATGCGCTGAACTCTCTGAACATTTTGCTAAGCTCAAGGCAAAGACAGCGGATTTAGAGGGCCGCAGTCGACGTAACAATATCAGGATTGTTGGCTTACCGGAGTCCATCGAGGGCCCTCGTCCTACGGTGTTCTTTTCGGAGTTGCTGTTGGAAGTTATGGGCGAGCAAGTCCTACAATCCCTTCCAGAACTGGACAGGGCGCATCGATCTCTTGTTGCCAAGCCCAGGCAGGGAGGAAAGCCGAGAGCGGTAATAGTGCGCTTCCACCGATATCAGATAAAGGAGACGGTGATGCGGGATGCCCGTAAGAGAAGAGGTTCACTGCAGTACCGTGGGAAACCGATCGCCATCTATGACGATTACAGCCCTGAGGTTCTGGAGCAGCGTGTGCAATATCGCGGGGTAATGGCGGAGCTTTATAATTTAGGATTTAAACCTTCCCTTCTTTTCCCTGCAAGATTGAGGATTACAACCAGGGAAGGTGAACAAAAGTTTCTTCCGTCAGTGGAGGAGGCCAAGAACTTTTTAGCAACGCACCATAGAGCCTCTTAAACAGCTATGTGGATTGTGTCACTTCTGTTATACCGGACAGATGGATAACGTCACGTACTTTTTTTTTCTTTTCACGTGAACATTTAGCAGCGAAGCATATTTACTTTACAATATCAACCTTTTTATTTCTTTTTTCGGCGGAGCTATTTTCTTTTGTTTTTGAACTATTTTTAAGGATGGTTCATTGAACTGTTAGAGTTGGATTTTAGCGGACATATTCGGCCATATGGCTCCACCGTTTGTTCCGGCTGTGCATATCAGAGAAGATTGGTGTTCTAAATTACATCTGCATTCATTCTGTTATTGTGTCTATGGCGAGGCAGAGAAAGCTATGCCAAAGTTTGCTCTTATGTTCTGATATTACCTACTACTCATGTTTTCTTTTTACAATTTACATTGAGGATATATTGTTTTGAGGGACAGAGACTATATAAGGTAAGGAAGAATAAGGAAGGGTGTATATTTGGTTATTTCTGGAGCAAGATCCGTTGTTGTAATGGGTTCAGAGGGTGGGGTGGATATTGAGGAAAAGTTAGGGTTTATTATGGAGTGGATTTACGCTGTCATTATATTTTGTGTGTTTGGTTTCAACATTGTTGGTTATTTATTTTATTTTTTTTTCCTTTTCCCTTTTTTTTTTTTTTTTTTTTTTTTTTTTTTTTTTTTTTTTTTTTTTGCCTTTGCACTTTTTATTTATTTATTCTATTTTTTTTGTATCTCCAACTTTTGGTCACAGTCTTCTTGTTATTTTTTTTATTTTTTAAATGGGTAGAGTCTTGAGATTTTTGAGCTGGAACGTTAAAGGTCTAAACCACATGATTAAGAGAAACAGAGTACTTTCCCATCTTAAACAACTTAAAGCTGAGGTCATATTTTTACAAGAAACTCATTTACGAAATGTAGACCAATCGTGTCTTAACCGTGGGTGGAAGGGGCAGATTTTCCATTCTTCTTTTCAGGCAAAGGCAAGAGGTGCAACCATTTTAATCGATAAGAATGTACCCTTTGTAGCAAAGAATATAATATCAGATAATAATGGTCGCTACGTAATTGTCTCAGGGTCTTTTTGTGATGAAAATATAACATTAGCAAACGTTTATGCTCCTAATTTTGATGATGTAAATTTTTTCAAACATGTTCTTTCCCTTCTTCCTGATTTAAATTCTCATCGCCTTATATTTGGAGGAGACTTTAATTGTTGTCTAGACCCAGTGATGGACCGTTCCTCATCTAAGACTTGTAGTCCGAGCAAATCATCTATTTTTTTAAATAGTTTTTTCTCAGAATATGGGCTTTCAGATATATGGCGGCTTTTGAATCCCCTGAAAAGGGAATATTCTTTTTTCTCAAATGTACATCACTCTTATTCTCGGATTGATCATTTTATCTTAGATAATGATTTAATGCCTAGAGTTAAATTATGTGCATATCAGAGTATTATAATATCAGATCATGCTCCTCTTATTCTCGATTTGACATTTTTGAATTTACCACCCCCTAGAAGAAATTGGCGTTTTGATACCTCACTTTTAGCAGATGAGGATTTTACATCTTTTATTACTGAGCAGATATCCTTCTTTCTAAGTGTTAATAAGACAGCAGATGTTTCGGACTCCATAATATGGGAAACGCTTAAGGCATATTTAAGGGGTCAAATAATCTCATTTAGTACTTCTAAAAGAAAACTTCTGAAAGAAAAGCAAATGTCTCTTGCTAAAGAAATATCTAAGGTTGATGAAGAATATGCTAGAACCCCTACTCCAGAGCTGTATAAGAAACGTCTTAAATTTAAGTCAGAACTTGATTTACTTTCGACTAATGAGATTGAGGATCTTTTGAGGAGAACCAGAAGTGTTTTTTATGAAAGCGGAGAGAAGTCTGGAAAAATACTGGCTAGTCAATTACGAGGATTTCGGGCAAAACAAATTATAAGTGCTCTTCGTTTGGATAATGGGGAGATCACAACGGATCAAAATATTATTAACGATAAGTTTAGAGACTTTTACTCTACATTGTATACCTCAGACCCTTTTCCTAGGAGGGAGGCTGAAGATTTTTTTGAAAAATTAAATATTCCCACTATATCTTCTGAAGCTCGTAATCTTCTAGAAGCACCAATTTCACAGGAAGAGGTCGTATTGGCTATTGGATCTCTTCAAGCTGGGAAATCTCCGGGACCTGATGGGTTCCCGGCGGATTTCTATAAAAAGTTTTCTACACAACTTGCCCCCTTATTGACTACAGTTTTTTCAGAATCCTTTAAAAATAGTACTCTTCCCCCAACTTTTAACAAGGCATGTATTTCTTTGTTACTTAAAAAGGATAAAGATCCTTTAGATTGTGCCTCCTATAGGCCTATCTCTTTGCTCAACTGTGATGTAAAAATTTTGGCAAAAGTGCTTGCATTAAGACTTGATGATATTCTTCCCACTATAATTTCTCCTGATCAAACAGGATTTATCAAAAATCGGCAATCTTTTTTTAATATTCGTCGTCTGCTTAATGTGGTATATTCTAATCATCATCACGGTCCAGAATGCATAGTCTCTTTGGATGCCGAGAAGGCGTTTGACAGAGTGGAGTGGGAATATTTATTTTTAGTTTTGGAAAAATTTGGATTTGGTCGGAATATCTTATCTTGGATTAAAATACTTTACAGTGCCCCCTCTGCCATGGTTTTAACCAATGATCTCTCTTCTCGTTCCTTTAATTTGTACCGTGGAACTCGTCAGGGCTGTCCTCTAAGTCCATTGTTATTTGCTCTTGCCATCGAACCTTTAGCAATTGCTCTACGTGAGTGCCAGCAGGTTATTGGTATTAAACGTGGTGAGGTGGTCCATAAAGTAGCGCTATATGCAGATGATTTACTACTCTTTATCTCGAACCCACAGACTTCACTGCCGGCTGCTCTTATATTACTAGAAGATTTTGGTCGGTTCTCCGGATACAAATTGAACTTAAATAAGAGTGAGTTTTTTCCAATCAATAAGGTAGATATACAATCACAGTACTCCAACATACCTCTAAAGTTTGTTAAAAATAAATTTGTTTACTTAGGGGTCTGTATTACTCGCCAACATAGACATCTTTTTAAAAATAATTTCGGTTCGCTTATGGAACAAATTAAGAAAGACTTTTCTAAATGGTCCCCTTTAAAGACCTCCCTAATTGGGCGCATTAACTCAATAAAAATGGTAGTGCTCCCTAAATTTCTCTATCTTTTTCAATGTTTACCACTCTTTATTCCTCTATCATTCTTTAAAGCTTTGGACTCTATTATCTCTAATTACATTTGGAATGGTAAGGTTCCTTGCTTAAGGAAAGTATTTCTTCAACGATCTAGACAAGATGGTGGTATGTCTTTGCCTAATTTTAAATTTTACTATTGGTCAGCTAATATACGAAACACACTTTATTGGTTTCATTATCATCTCCTACCTATTAAACCAGCATGGGTGGACATGGAATTGTATGCTCAAAAACCAATTTCCCTTCCAGCATTATTGACAAGCAAAATACAGCCAGTTTCTGTGGTTGACAGCACAGTGGTAAAACATTCATTGAGGATTTGGACACAGTTTAGGAAATCGTTTGGCTTCAAAGAACAATCTCTTTTAAGTCCTATTGCCCACAATCACCTTTTTTTGCCTTCAATGCAGGATAGCTCATTTAAAATCTGGTCAGACAAAGGGATCAAATCCTTTAAAGATTTGTTTATGGACCATGTATTTGCTTCTTTTGAACAGTTAATGTCACACTTTTCTCTCAACAAGTCTGACTTTTTTAGATTCTTGCAAGTACGAAATTATGTTAAATCACTTCTGCCAGATTTCCCAACCATGCCCCCTGATAATCCATTAGATAGATACTTTACACTTAACATACTTGTTAAGGGTTCTATTTCTAATATTTATAATTTGATGATAAATCACACATCTTCCCCCATAGATAACATTAAGAAAGCCTGGGAGGAGGACCTTGGTAGTCCACTCTCAGATGATATGTGGAATGGTGTTCTCAGTAAGATTCACTCATCATCCATTTGTGCTCGACACTCTCTTCTTCAGTTTAAAATAGTACATAGAGCTCATATATCTAAAGTTAAATTAGCTCAAATGTTTCCTGGCGTTAGCTCTTTGTGTAATAGATGCCAGGCCGCTGAAGGTACTTTAATGCACACATTCTGGATTTGCTCCAAATTAGAAAATTTCTGGAGATCAATATTCAATACCCTTTCTGTTGTGCTTCAATATAAATTAGAGCCAGAACCACTTGTGGCATTATTTGGAATCGCCCCAGAAGACTCATGTCTCTCTGCGTCAAAGTGTAAGATTCTTGCTTTCTCTTCTTTATTAGCGCGTAGAGCAATTCTGCTTAAATGGAAAGATCCCCTTCCACCCACCTTTATTCAATGGACCAGAGAGATGATGTCTTGTCTCTACCTTGAAAAAATTAGATACTCTTTAAGAGGATCAAGTAAACAGTTCTATAAGATATGGCACCCCTTTATTGATTATGTTGATCAAATTAAGTGATACCCTATAAATATATATGGATAAATAATTTGAATTAATTAATTTATTTTTTAAATTTATTTATTCACTCTTTATTTTTTATTTATTTATTTTATTATTATTATTATTTTTTTTGTTTATCTTTAATTTTTTTTTATTATTTTTTTTTAATTATTATTATTATTATTATTATTATTTGTTATTATTATTATTCATTATTAACATTGATATATTTCTCCAACACTTGTAATTTTGGACTGAAGTGATTGACAGCTATGTTTTGTTCTGTTCTGTGTGGGGGTTATAGGGTTTGTGAATGGGTATATTTGAAAATAAAAATAAAAAAATTCACACTAAAATATTTTTTCTCTCTTGTTATGTCGTGATCACGACTAAATTATCTCGTGATCTCCACATAACAACTCGTTTTCTCGTGATCTCGACATAACAAAAAGTTGTTACGTCGTGATCACGACTTAATAAAGTTGTTATGTCATGATCACGACTTAATAAAGTTGTTATGTCATGATCACGACTTAATAAAGTTGTTATGTCATGATCACGACTTAATAAAGTTGTTATGTCGTGATCACGACTTAATAAAGTTGTTATGTCATGATCACGACTTAATAAAGTTGTTATGTCGTGATCACGACTTAATAAAGTTGTTATGTCATGATCACGACTTAATAAAGTTGTTATGTCGTGATCACGACTTAATAAAGTTGTTATGTCGTGATCACGACTTAATAAAGTTGTTATGTCGTGATCACGACTTAATAAAGTTGTTATGTCATGATCACGACTTAATAAAGTTGTTATGTCGTGATCACGACTTAATAAAGTTGTTATGTCATGATCACGACTTAATAAAGTTGTTATGTCGTGATCACGACTTAATAAAGTTGTTATGTCGTGATCACGACTTAATAAAGTTGTTATGTCGTGATCACGACTTAATAAAGTTGTTATGTCGTGATCACGACTTAATAAAGTTGTTACGTCGTGATCACGACTTAATAAAGTTGTTATGTCATGATCACGACTTAATAAAGTTGTTACGTCATGATCACGACTTAATAAAGTTGTTATGTCATGATCACGACTTAATAAAGTTGTTACGTCATGATCACGACTTAATAAAGTTGTTATGTCATGATCACGACTTAATAAAGTTGTTACGTCATGATCACGACTTAATAAAGTTGTTATGTCATGATCACGACTTAATAAAGTTGTTACGTCATGATCACGACTCAATAAAGTTGTTACGTCATGATCACGACTTAATAAATTTGTTACGTCATGATCACGACTTAATAAAGTTATGTCATGATCACGACTTAATAAAGTTGTTACGTCGTGATCACGACTTAATAAAGTTGTTATGTCATGATCACGACTTAATAAAGTTGTTACGTCGTGATCACGACTTAATAAAGTTGTTATGTCATGATCACGACTTAATAAAGTTGTTACGTCGTGATCACGACTTAATAAAGTTGTTATGTCATGATCACGACTTAATAAAGTTGTTACGTCGTGATCACGACTTAATAAAGTTGTTACGTCATGATCACGACTTAATAAAGTTGTTATGTCATGATCACGACTTAATAAAGTTGTTACGTCGTGATCACGACTTAATAAAGTTGTTACGTCGTGATCACGACTTAATAAAGTTGTTACGTCATGATCACGACTTAATAAAGTTGTTATGTCATGATCACGACTTAATAAAGTTGTTACGTCATGATCACGACTTAATAAAGTTGTTACGTCATGATCACGACTTAATAAATTTGTTATGTCATGATCACGACTTAATAAAGTTATGTCATGATCACGACTTAATAAAGTTGTTACGTCATGATCACGACTTAATAAAGTTGTTACGTCATGATCACGACTTAATAAAGTTATGTCATGATCACGACTTAATAAATTTGTTACGTCATGATCACGACTTAATAAAGTTGTTACGTCATGATCACGACTTAATAAAGTTATGTCATGATCACGACTTAATAAAGTTGTTACGTCATGATCACGACTTAATAAAGTTGTTACGTCATGATCACGACTTAATAAATTTGTTATGTCATGATCACGACTTAATAAAGTTATGTCATGATCACGACTTAATAAAGTTGTTACGTCATGATCACGACTTAATAAAGTTGTTACGTCATGATCACGACTTAATAAAGTTGTTATGTCATGATCACGACTTAATAAAGTTATGTCATGATCACGACTTAATAAAGTTGTTACGTCGTGATCACGACTTAATAAAGTTGTTACGTCATGATCACGACTTAATAAAGTTGTTACGTCATGATCACGACTTAATAAAGTTGTTATGTCATGATCACGACTTAATAAAGTTGTTATGTCATGATCACGACTTAATAAAGTTGTTATGTCATGATCACGACTTAATAAAGTTCTTATGTCGTGATCACGACTTATTTTTTTTTCTTTTATTTATTTATGTATTAATTATTATTATTATTATTATTATTATTATTATTATTATTATTATTATTATTATTATTAATATTATTATTATTATTATTATTATTAATATCTGGCAAATGTCTGGCCAGAGAGTCTACACCGGCCCTGCGAACAGGGAGAGAATAACTGCAGACACGCATTTGTGCAACACATTAAAGGCGTTCAGAACAGCCATAATATGAGAGCAAACGCTCGTGCTCATGATTAATGTACATTTATGATTATGTTCACGTATTTGATCATATATCATTATTTACAATAATATTCCCTCAACTGTTACCATTTTAGGGCAACTCTATATGGCGCAAAATAAGTTGCTGCATGAATTAAATGATGAAGAATGATGAAGATCCTGCACTTGCTTTAATCCTTTACGCAAATTATTTACAACTTTAAAAATGCACCATAGAGTTGCTTTAAAATGATAACAGTTGATGCAAATTATTGTAAATAATGATCATATACATGAAGATAATCATGAATGTACATTAATCAGGAGCACGAGCGTTTGCTCTCATATTATGGCTGTTCTGAACGCCTTTAATGTGTTGCACGAATGTGTGTCTGCAGTTATTCTCTCCCTGTTCGCAAGGCCGGTGTCCTGACATTTGCCAGATATTAATACTAATACTACTACTATACTACTACTACTACTACTAATAATAATAATTATTACATAAATAAATAAATAAATTAAAGCAAAAAAATAAATAAGTCGTGATCACGACAAAACAAGAGAGAAAAAATATTTTAATGCATGGCCTCTTAGGACTTCTGTAGTAAAGGGACTAAGCCGAAAAGAAATTGAATGAATGAATGAAAATATATAAATATTGTTACTGCATTTAAATGTAAAAGTTTAATGAAATGTTTTATAACTCTTTGTGAAATTTACTAGCAATTTCTAAATCAAACAAAAAATCAATTAATGCTCATAATCAAAGCTCATAACAGATTGATAAATAGATGTTTTAAAGTCTTTTTTTTCATCTTTTTATCAATGCCATCACTCTGAGCATTTGAACTGAGGTTATTAGAAATAAATCTGCATGATGTTAATAAATACCATTAATAAATCAGCTTTTAAGGACACTATTTGACTTCCACTGAGGCAAATGTAGTCTTCATAAAGCTCAGTGTTTTTAAGGCGACTCTTCAGTGTGTTGCCCTTTTCTAGCTGTTGAATGGCAGCTGTCAGTGTGTGTGTGTGTGTGAGAAAGATTTCTTAATGTCACTCTTTATCTGTTCACTTTATCCTTCACATGTAATGAAAAGCCAAATGTCAGCTGATAAAACCTGAACAGGAACATTTACAGCACACACACACACACACACACACACACACACACACACACACACACACACACACACACACACACACACACACACACACACACACGTGTTCAGCTGCAGGCCACAACTGTATAGTTATATGTTTTATATTTAAAGGTGCAGTTCACACAAAAATTAAATTAACTCTGATGTTTACTCTCTCTTAAAGGGACAGTTCACACAAACAAAAAATAAAAATTTACTCTTAAAGGGACAGTTCACATACAATGTTAAATTTACACTGTTTACTTTCTCTTAATGCAGGGGTGTCCAAACTCGGTCCTGGCGGGCCGGTGTCCTGCATATTTTAGTTCCAAACCCAATCAAACACACCTGAACGAGTTAATCAAGCTCTTTCTAGGTTTACTAGAAACTTCCAGAGAGGTGTGTTGAATGAAGTTGGAGCTAAACTATGCAGGACACCGGCCCTCCAGGACCGAGTTTGGACACCCCTGTCTTAAAGGGACAGTTCACATACAAAGTTAAATTTATACTGTTTACTTTCTCTTAAAGGGACAGTTCACATACAAAGTTAAATTTATACTGTTTACTTTCTCTTAAAGGGACAGTTCACATAAAAAGTTAAATTGACTGTTTACTTTCTCTTAAAGGGACAGTTCACATACAAAGTTAAATTGACTCTGTTTACTTTCTCTTAAAGGGACAGTTCACATACAAAGTTAAATTGACTGTTTACTTTCTCTTAAAGGGACAGTTCACATACAAAGTTAAAGTGACTGTTTACTTTCTCTTAAAGGGACAGTTCACATACAAAGTTAAAGTGACTGTTTACTTTCTCTTAAAGGGACAGTTCACATACAAAGTTAAATTGACTCTGTTTACTTTCTCTTAAAGGGACAGTTCACATACAAAGTTAAATTGACTCTGTTTACTTTCTCTTAAAGGGACAGTTCACATACAAAGTTAAATTGACTGTTTACTTTCTCTTAAAGGGACAGTTCACATACAAAGTTAAATTGACTGTTTGCTTTCTCTTAAAGGGACAGTTCACATACAAAGTTAAATTGACTGTTTACTTTCTCTTAAAGGGACAGTTCACATACAAAGTTAAATTGACTGTTTGCTTTCTCTTAAAGGGACATTTCACATACAAAGTTAAATTGACTGTTTGCTTTCTCTTAAAGGGACAGTTCACATACAAAGTTAAAGTGACTGTTTACTTTCTCTTAAAGGGACAGTTCACATACAAAGTTAAATTGACTGTTTACTTTCTCTTAAAGGGACAGTTCACATACAAAGTTAAATTGACTGTTTACTTTCTCTTAAAGGGACAGTTCACATACAAAGTTAAATTGACTGTTTACTTTCTCTTAAAGGGACAGTTCACATACAAAGTTGAATTGACTCTGTTTACTTTCTCTTAAAGGGACAGTTCACAAACAAAGTTGAAGTGACTGTTTACTTTCTCTTAAAGGGACAGTTCACATAAAAAGTTAAAGTGACTGTTTACTTTCTCTTAAAGGGACAGTTCACATACAAAGTTAAAGTGACTGTTTACTTTCTCTTAAAGGGACAGTTCACATACAAAGTTAAATTGACTCTGTTCACTTTCTCTTAAAGGGACAGTTCACATACAAAGTTAAATTGACTGTTTACTTTCTCTTAAAGGGACAGTTCACATACAAAGTTAAATTGACTCTGTTTACTTTCTCTTAAAGGGACAGTTCACATACAAAGTTGAATTGACTCTGTTTACTTTCTCTTAAAGGGACAGTTCACATAAAAAGTTAAAGTGACTGTTTACTTTCTCTTAAAGGGACAGTTCACATACAAAGTTAAATTGACTGTTTACTTTCTCTTAAAGGGACAGTTCACATACAAAGTTAAATTGACTCTGTTTACTTTCTCTTAAAGGGACAGTTCACAAACAAAGTTGAAGTGACTGTTTACTTTCTCTTAAAGGGACAGTTCACATAAAAAGTTAAAGTGACTGTTTACTTTCTCTTAAAGGGACAGTTCACATACAAAGTTAAATTGACTCTGTTCACTTTCTCTTAAAGGGACAGTTCACATACAAAGTTAAATTGACTGTTTACTTTCTCTTAAAGGGACAGTTCACATAAAAAGTTAAAGTGACTGTTTACTTTCTCTTAAAGGGACAGTTCACATACAAAGTTAAATTGACTCTGTTTACTTTCTCTTAAAGGGACAGTTCACATACAAAGTTAAAGTGACTGTTTACTTTCTCTTAAAGGGACAGTTCACATACAAAGTTAAATTGACTCTGTTTACTTTCTCTTAAAGGGACAGTTCACATACAAAGTTAAATTGACTCTGTTCACTTTCTCTTAAAGGGACAGTTCACATACAAAGTTAAATCGACTGTTTACTTTCTCTTAAAGGGACAGTTCACATACAAAGTTAAAGTGACTGTTTACTTTCTCTTAAAGGGACAGTTCACATACAAAGTTAAATTGACTGTTTACTTTCTCTTAAAGGGACAGTTCACATACAAAGTTAAATTGACTGTTTACTTTCTCTTAAAGGGACAGTTCACATACAAAGTTAAATTGACTGTTTGCTTTCTCTTAAAGGGACAGTTCACATACAAAGTTAAAGTGACTGTTTGCTTTCTCTTAAAGGGACAGTTCACATACAAAGTAAAATTTATACTGTTTACTTTCTCTTAAAGGGACATTTCACATAAAAAGTTAAATTGACTGTTTACTTTCTCTTAAAGGGACAGTTCACATACAAAGTTAAATTGACTCTGTTCACTTTCTCTTAAAGGGACAGTTCACATACAAAGTTAAATTGACTGTTTACTTTCTCTTAAAGGGACAGTTCACATACAAAGTTAAATTGACTGTTTACTTTCTCTTAAAGGGACATTTCACATAAAAAGTTAAAGTGACTGTTTACTTTCTCTTAAAGGGACAGTTCACATACAAAGTTAAATTGACTCTGTTTACTTTCTCTTAAAGGGACAGTTCACACAAAATAGTATATTTTATACTTTGGGTGTATGGCCATACACAATAAATGTGCTATATATAAATACACATTGCATTACATTTACTCTCCATCTACACACTCTTAAAGGGACAGTTCACACAAAAATGACCATTTCAGATTTTTTTTTACTGTTTACTCAGTCGTAAGAGGACAGTTCACACAGAAGTTTTATTTTTCTCTGTTTAAATTACTTGTTGCATATTGCATTCAACAAGGATTAAATACAATAGTATTTAACCTTTGTTAACAGTTGTGTCAGTTTGATTAAATACAGTTATTCACATTTTACTATGAGCTTTGATTAGTTAATGCTACTTTATTTACTAACCTATAAAGAACCAGCATTTAATAATCATAGTTCAACATTTATTAATGCATTATTAAAATCTGAAGGTATTAAAGTATTATTATAGTTATTCAATTATTTCAATTGTTCAATTAAAATCAATTCAATATTTAATTATTAACATAAAGTATTTTATCATTTTATTTTCATTAACTTCAACTTTCATTAACATTTTCATCAACTAACAATTATGGCAAGAAAATATAACAAATAATTCGGAGTACAAAATACTGTATTCGGACATTTCAGTGCTTTTAAATAAACACTAAAATTGTGAAATTTGAAGCAATGCAAAAGTTTACATCATAAGGTTTATATAAATGTAACAGTTTTAATTAGTTCTATCTAATTAAATTGAGATGGAACTATAAAATTATCAGGTTTGCTAATGTAGAAATGAACTTAATTATTATCCTTGTTTTAAAGGGCACCTATTTTGCAAAAATCACTTTTATAAGGGGTGTAAACAGTTTTGTGGTTTGTGAATGTGTTAATATTTCCAGCCTCTAATGGTCAACATTCATTAATTCTATTTTTATATAATTAGACTTGATAAAAATTACCTGTAATAACGATTTGATTCCTTCATATGTGTCATCAGAGGTGGAAAGCCCCGCCCATTAGTGACCATCGCTCTCTCATTAGCATAAACAGCAGCCCTGAGTGAGAAGCCGTGTGCCATTAGAGTTTTAACACAGGCATTTGTAGCTCCGCGCTTTTTTAAAAAAAAAGAGCACAATCTCATTTGAATTTAAAGCGACAGTCACCAAAACTCCACAATTAGTATCAAAGTCTAAAAGGGTCAGTTTCAGAGACTTAGAAAACATTATTTGTGCGCTATTTTGAGCTGAAACCACACCCACCCACCCACCCACACTCTTTAGGCATGTCAGAGACTTATTATAAAACTTGTAAAAATATAGATCCCCTTCAGTGCAGGCCCAAGCCTACGGGGAGCCCTAAGCAGGATTTTATTTGGGGCCCCCTCGGGAACTGCTGCTTTTGCCTAGTTCACACTACATGATTTTAAGCCTGATTTGAGCCCGATTTGGAAGTTAACGAGCTCGCCGACAGATCGAACTGTGATCGGGGAAAAATCTGCAGGTGCACGGCGCTTGGCATTCTTTATGTGTGAACTACTGAACAACTCGTCAAAGAGGCTCGCTGAAGCGTCGCCGACACCTTGCAGATGGAAATCCAATATTTAGCATGCTGAATATTCCAGAGCAGTCGGCCGACTCGACCCCACGTGTGGTCAGATGTAGTGATGAGCTGCAGCCAATGAGAGAGCATATCAGCATGAGCTGAATGGCTGTGTGTTCAGGAGCTCAACAGAAACGTCTGTGATTGGCCAGAATGGGCATCGATGCACTCGCTTCATTCTGTGTTAACACGGACACGACAGCAGGCTATATTATTAACAGTGGAACTAGAATTCTGTAACTATTAGAATTACCATAATGCTCATTCTGACCTTTCTCACATCATATTTACATTCAAAACTTCTATTGCGATATTAAAATTAAGCTTTGAATGTCTGTCATCATATTTTATGACAGCATTACCCTAAAAATATGATCTTTTTTGGTAATACAGCCTATAAACATGTAGTTAAGATACTAGAACATGCAAAGGTCTGAGCATCGCTTTCATTTTCACTTTCAAACAGGAGCTATATTGCGGCACAGAATATGCTGTTCTGAAAGATATATCTGAAGTAAATTGATGTTTTTGTTATCAGAAAGTTTTGTTTATTTTAGCAGGAAGTTGCTAGGCAAAAAAAAAATACATGCATATATAAAGTCGCAGCGAAAAGAAGCAGACATGCATGCAGTCATGTTGACCAATATGGTAATTAAAGGTAGACATGCTCAGTTCTTTACTGTTTTGTCATTTAAAAAAATAACAATGTTAGAAAGAAACACACAGATATTTAGGAAACGTCAGAGTGATATAGATATGTTAGTTTTATTTCAAAGAGTTATTAAATTACAAAAATTTTAATCTCTCTGTGTATCTTTCCACATGAACTTTGCAGATGAGTGATTGATCTGCTGATGAATCAGCTGACTGATGATGTTTTTAAATGCTCCACTGAAAGCTTGAAACGCTGTTAGTGATGTAATCAGCACTGTTACGAAAAATGTTGTTCTTATTATTTCCTTTCTTTATTGCGCATTGTATATGCTTTTTTCCTTGTCCCGCCTCCTTGTTTTTTTTGTGTCCTCCCATTGGTTCCCATTCTAGCGTGATTTCGCGCTCTGATTGGCTGCTGGTCTTGGAGGCCTGTATAAAAAGGAACATCCAGCAGGGTTCGGGGAGCTCATTCGTGTTGCGATCGTTGCTGGGAGTGGAGCTCCTGGATTTCCCTTACCCCTCCGGCCGACGACAAACATTCAATTGTTACCTTTGTTCATACGTTTAATCTTTTTGAGAGTTTTGAGCTTGTAGGGGTGGCCTGCCTATTTATTTGATTACTTTTGACTATGTTTATGTTTAGGGAGAAAGGTAAGCTTCCTGTATTTTTCTTTAAATATTTATAGGTAATTTAGTTCATTTACTTTACAGATGCTTTTGTTTGTTATTTTGGCCTGGGGTCACCCTGAAGAGATGCTCACTTAAAACTAACGATTTTTCTACAATAAATCTATTCAATTACTCTCAACTGAGTGTCCGAGTTTGGTTGTCGACCGAAGGGGATCTTTTGTCTTAAGTTTTTGTTTTGTTTGGGAAATCCACCACCCCAACACATTTGTTTTTCCGTTTATTATGCCCATGTTGTTTTCCCCTAGACTTGGGGCGTAATAAGCACACAAGCAGCCAATAGTGTTCAGCTTTTTCTGACGACTCCTCCCTCAAAATTTAATTGGCTGTGGTTTGGTAGCTTGACTGAGCTGTTGGCGAACGAGTTGTTGTGAGATCATGTAGTGTGTGACCCCCTCTTGTGGATCATTTACGTAGTGTCGCGTAGTGTGAACACCACAGAGATTAAAAGACACAAAATCAAGTCATGTAGTGTGAACTGCACAGCGATCTGCCGATGCTTAAAATCCTGGAGTGTGAACTAGGCTTTGGTTAGAATATGCCTTGGGCTGGTTCTGGTCTCCTTTAAAGTATTGCACAGTACTTGAACTTGAATTTTAACTTGATACAAACAAATGGAAGGAGGAAATCTGGATTTTTATTTAGCAAGGAGACACAAAAACAGATTTAATGAGTGAATCAGAGTCATTTATTAAAGAGCAAAGAGCACAACACTACCATCTGATGATAATGGCCAAAAGAAAGCCGTGATCAGGACGCAGACAGAAACATGGACGCCTTGCGATTGAACGCAATGCAGGGAAATAATAATAAAATAAATAATAATAAACATTTCAACATTGTCAGAAAAACAAACTACTAACGGAGCGATGCGGAAACAGCCGACAATGACAACTGAGTTTAAGTAGCATTGTTTTTCTCCATGTTTTATTTGTAATATTCAAACACAGATATTAATATTGCACAGATGAGAGGCTCTAATAATATTTGGTAAAATCCCACCTGATTGTAGGAGCGTTTCTACAGTGAGCTCATGGAGGCGTTTAGACATCAGATCCACACATGCTAAACATTGAAGAAGACATAATAATACTTCTCCGGTGTTGAATTCATCGGTTTTGAGGTTTTCGGATCTAAATCATAATCATTTATTTGATGGAAGCTGGTGTTTGAAATGTCAAAATAGAGTCTGGGAAGGTTTTGACGATGCTATGATGAAGTTACAGCACGAGGAAATAAGTATTGATCACATTGTCATGTTTTTTCCTTCGGATAATATTTCTAAAGGAGCTGTTGACATGGAATTGAAGCAGATCTTGGTAGAAGTACAAACTATACAAACATAAAACTATAACAAAACATTAGTTATGTGTAATAACAATGAGATGACACCAGGAGAAAGTGCTGAACTGCTTATTTAATACTTTATTTAAAAGGCGTTTTTAATGCTGCAGCTTAAAGACGCCTCTCATATGGAGAATGAAGTCACATGCGTTGCTCAGGTGTGACTTTCTCACAGACTTCAACAGAGTGTCTAAATCTTGATGCTTCTGTGGGTCTCGTCTGTCAAATCTGAGCTTTTTTCTGTATTTTCTATTTGATTTGGATCAGGTGACTGGATGGACCATTCTACAGCTTGATTTTCTTTCTCTGAAAGCTGTGTTTTGGATCATTGTCTTGCTGAAATGTCCACCCTGGTTTCATCTTCATCCTCCTGTTAATGTAGATGTTGAACTGAATCAGCTGATATTCATTTACACTGAGGAAGGGCAGAGGCTTGCTGAAGAACTACTGAGAGATTTCAGCTGCTGTCTGGGCTTTCACTGTGGAAATACACCTTCCGTTCTTCATGTGTTCAATACTTTTTCCCTGTGTCGTTTCATTTTATTATACAGAACTTCATTTGTAAACTAATTAGATTAGTTTTCTTTGCATATATGGCTTTCTTTGGTTGTTACCAACATCCGTTGAACATTTCAAGTCAACAGCCCCTTTAGAAATGTGTTTTCTGAGAAAAATTGAGATTTTTTAATGCAAAATTTGACAGATTGTTCCGTATTTTTGAAATATGGTGAAGATCTGTTAATTTACAGCAATGGACTTTAAATTTAATGTAAAATAACAGCAAAAAATACGTAACTCTGAAAAACCATACGATATGTTGAAGTCAGAATTATTCACCCCCCTTTGAATTTTATTTTATTTTTTTAATATTTCCCAAATGATGTTTAACAGAGCAAGGAAATTTTCACAGTATGTCTGATAATATTTTTTCTTCTGGAGAAAGTCTTATTTGTTTTATTTCAGCTAAAATTAAAGCAGTTTTTAATTTTTTTAAAGCCATTTAAGGTCAATATTATTAGCCCCTTTAAGCTATATATATTTTTTCCGATAGTCTACAGAACAAACCATCATTATACAATAACTTAATTACCCTAACCTGCCTAGTTACCCTAATTAACCTAGTTAAGCCTTTAAATGTTACTTTAAGCTGTATAGAAGTGTCTTGAAGAATATATAGTCAAATATTATTTACTGTCATCATGACAAAGATAAAGGAAATCAGTTATTAGAGATGAGTTATTAAAACTATTATGTTTAGAAATGTGTTGAAAAAATATTCTCTCTGTTAAACAGAAATTGGGGGAAAAATAAACAGGGGGGCTAATAAATCTGACTTCAACTGTACATATTTTTAATGTATATATTAAATGTTGAATTTGACATGTTTTTCCTGTATTTTGAAGTATGGTGAAACCTGAGCATGACTCAGGTGTGCTGAAAGTCAGATATCAGAGAATTTTATTAACATTGAAATATCAGCGCAGAAACAAAGCCATTAGATAATGAGTCAATGCACTGCAAAACAGGCTTTATTACTTTGTTTCTTGTACAAATGTCTAGAAATTCTAGTTAAAATTAAGTATTTTGCCTTAAAACAACCAAATAATCTGCCAATGGGGCATAAGTGGAATAATCTGGTTTTACTTTTTGAATTAAGAAGATTTTGCTTACCACTTTTGCAGATTATTTTGCTTGTTTTAATAAAAAACTCACTTCATTTTGACATGTTATTTCTTAAAACAAGACAATATTTCTTGCTTGACTAGAAAATGCTTCTTATTTAAATTATTTTTAGATTTTTGGACTTGAAACGAGACAAAAACTCTTAATAAGAAAAACATTTTTTTTGTCTACTTGTTTTTGGCTTGTTTCTTGTTCAAATGTCTAGTCCAGGGGTGCTCAACCCTGCTCCTGGAGATCGACCTTCCTGCTGAGTTCAGCTCTACCCTGATCAAACACACCTGAACCAAATAATTAGAACATGAGGAGCACTTGATAATTACAGGCAGGTGTGTTTGATATGGGCTGCAACTGAAAACTGCGGGAAGGTCGATCTCCAGGAATAGGGTAGAGCACCCCTGGTCTAGAAATTCTGGAATCAAGAAGAGTTTTGTGAACATTTCAAGTTAAAGGCACCGTCTGAGAAAAATGATGACGTGTTCAATGCTTATTTTCCCTGCTGTATGTTCTTAATTTACTTTGGGTTTTCTAACAATAAAATTCATTCATTGTCCTTCAGCTTAGTCCCTTTATTTGCCACAGCGGAATGAACCGCCAACCATTCCAGCATATGTTTTATGCAGTGGATGCCCTTCCAGCCGCAACCCAGTACTGGGTAACTATAAAATGTCCACTGAAAGTTTGAATAATGTCTGTTTTATTTGTGTAAAGTATAATGTATAAATTTTGTGTTTCTGTGTGTGGAAATGTCCTCAAATATGGTCACTGAATATATAAAATACAGTATTGGGACATGCCAATGCTTTAAATAAACACTAAAGCTGTGAAATTTGAAACAATGCAAGATTTACATCATAAGACTTTATTGTTGTGATTAATGAAACATGGTTTCAGGGGAATAAAATCACTTGTTCTCTTTATTATGGTCAAACATTTTGTGGAAGAACATGTACTTTTTTCGAAGGTTGCAAAAGATGTCGATCATGAATGCAAAACTAAAAAATTTCATCAATTTCTCTTGATTCCAACAACAAAATCCACATTGTTTTTTTGTTTTTGTTTTTAACATGAATACAATGATTGAACAAACCAAGAATGAGGAAACAATCAAAAATAATCCATTTAAAACTCAATTTAAAAAAGCAGATCTTTGGGATTCAGTCCATAAATATCCTGCATTTGCTTCAAAATTAACATCCAGTTTTATGCAATCTTTGGAACTGATTGAAAACACAAAGAGGTCAATATTCAACAACTGCTGAAACACTGAAAGAATTAAGTGTTTTTTTACATTAGTAGTAGATTGTCTGGTACATTTCATCCCATGACAGAACTGTATTTGCATGTTTATCAGGACAAGATTGACACAAGTTGTGATTCAATATCGTCAAAACACAGTTTAAATCCAATTTCAGGAGTCAATATTAAGTCGCTGTTGTGTTTCTTGAGAGAATGAAAGATTAACAGTCATTGCACGCTTGATCGGAAACATTGAATTTCTGATCAAATGCACGATGTTTCTATACACGTCTGAGCTGAATGCTTTAAAAATGAGATCAGGCTAACATGCACGAAAATAAAGTCAACAAAAATCAAACAGATCCAGAACTTAAATGAGTTTTACAGACGATGCATTACAGGCTAGCTATAGTCATGCAAAATCAAGGCTACGGCGTTGAATGACAGCTGCAATGCTACATTTTCACAGGGAACGAAAAGATGGATGGTGTAAATAAAGTCGACTGTACAACAAATGTGACAGGAAAAAAAAACAACTGTAAACTCTGAGCTCATTCTAGCAAAACCAATCCAAATATAACATCCTTGTTAAAATAAAATAACTTGCATTAAATTAAATAAAGAGAGAGAGAAAGAAAAAAAACAAGCATTGTGTTTTCGGTAAGCGAACCTCGGCTATTACAAAAAAAATCACAACTTATAAAGCTTTTTTTTTTTTTCTTTTTCTTCTTGGTTTGTCTTAAGTCACAGTTACTAAAAAATAAGAGTAAGTGAATAATTTAATACATACGCTATAATAACAATACCCTAACACTATCTTCTATGAGGTATATCTGAGAAAAATTTGGTAAGAAAAGCGCGGTCTGCGTTCTCGACATGCTCCGGGTTTTGTTTTTTCTCTTCTGTATCTCGTTTAAAGCTTTGCAACCATTGAAAGGAGAAGTCTAGAAAGCCTTTGGTATAGTTTTGTCTGTGTTTTCTTTGCAGGATTGCATTGCAAAGCACCATTTAAAACCGTCGCAGGTTTTTCCTGTCGCTGAGGTACGAACTGAAGAAGAAACAAAGGTCGAAACATCGCTTTGGTTCAAGCAAGGCACTCATCCAACAATATCTCATACTTTGCAACAAAAGCGCTTTCTGTGTCTTTGTCGGGGGTATAAAAAATAAATAAAATAAATATTACAAAGGTGGAAGTATTTTGTTTAATGCAATTTTGGTTCAATCAAATAATGCAGTTTCAACTTTTAACTGACCACCTGACTTTTTTTGTTTCATCGTAATGCTACGAATATTGATCTGGTCAATTAATATATACTATTTATAAATGTTTTAGTTTTCGAACACGATGGATTGATGTATGACCTGTAGCAGAATTGCATCTGCCGTTCATGTCTTTAGCTTTCGACGACAGTTGCTTTTTCCTGAAAATCATCCCGGACGAGCCCCCGCTTTGGTTTGCCGTGAGATGATTTGGTTTGTTCTTTGGTTTAAAGTTCATCCCGCACAGAAACACCAATGCTGTTGTTGTTTTTTAAATCTAAATCTTTGATCTAAATGCCTGCAAGTTTGGGATATTTCTAATTAATAAGGTTAGCCACAGTAGTTTTACCGTTATATAACACTTTGATAAAAACTAAGTTTAGCATTTGCTTAAAAGTGATCAGTTTATCATCTTCAATAGAATTTTTACTCTGATAAATTTCACAAACAATTACAGAGAAATTGTAAACACTGTAATGCATTGCACTAAACATTTTATTTTAAAGTTAAAAATCTGAAATAGCAATTTCCTGCAAATTAAATAAACAAATAAAAGCTTTAAAAGTTTGTAAGTTTGAAGTGGCGTCTTTTTAGAAACCTTAAAAAAAAAAACTATATGGTCACACTTTATAATAAAATGTCATTAATGAACATGAACTAATAGTGCACAATACTTGTGCATATTTTAACCTTTACTAATGCATTATTAAAATCCAAATTCTTTCTTGTTAACATTAGTTAACGCACTGCAAGTTAACAAACTTATTAAATAACTATGCCACAGCTATATCACCCTGCAGCCAAGAGCGGTTACTCACTGAAGCTAAGCAAGGCTGAACCTGGTCAGTAACTGGATGGGAGACCACATGGGAAAACTAGGTTGCTGTTGGAAGTGGTGTCAGTGAGACCAGCAGGGGGCGCTCAACCTGTGGTTTGTGTGAGTCCTAATGCCCCAATATAGTGAACGGGACGCTATACTATCAGTGAGCGTTGTCTTTTGGATAAGATGTTAAACGGAGGTCCTTAATAATAATTATTAATAATCCCATGGCACTTCTGGTAAAGAGTAGGGGTGTAACCCTTGTGGCCAAAATTAGGTGTAACCTCAGTATTCTGGCCAAATTCCTTCCCAATCATCCCCATGCACTGAATTGGCTCTATTATTGTCTCTCCACTCCACCAATAGCTGGTGTGTGGTGAAG
Source organism: Danio kyathit (assembly GCA_903798195.1). Lineage (NCBI taxonomy): Eukaryota > Metazoa > Chordata > Actinopteri > Cypriniformes > Danionidae > Danio > Danio kyathit. The sequence goes on from LR812539.1 coordinate 3,229,879, forward strand.
CTCTGGCGCCGTTGTCCTGTGGCTGCCGTCACATCATCCAAGTGGATGCTGCACACTGGTGGTGGAGTAGAGAGACCCCTCACCCTCATGATGGTGAAGCGCTTTGGGTGTATGGCCATACATGATAAATGCGCCATATAAATACACACATTACATTACATGAAAAAATACTGTAATACATGTAGCGTTCATGTTAGTAAATGCATTAACTAATGCAACCTTATTTGCAAGTTGTAATTAAAACACTTAATAATGCACATTTTGAATTTCGAGGTTTTTTTATATCAAATATAAAGATAAAATACAATATTCTGTTGATCCAGATATATTGTAGAATATTTGCTGTTTTTAATTGTTTAAAATATTACTAACAATTTCTTACTGAAGTCAAATTCAAGGCAACTATTTTAAATTTAATTTCAGAATTTCTTTAATTAATTTCGCAAAAAAAATATGCTGTTAAATTTCAGATTTTCTTTAATGAATTTGATATTTTAAGGGTTTTTTTATTAATGTTAATGTTTAATTGTTAATAAAAGTTATTAGCAATACTTCAGTAAAAATCCGTTTTAGTCCCTTATTTATCAGGGGTCACCACAGCGGAATGAACCGCCAACTATTCCAGCATATGTTTTACACACCGGATGCCTTTCCAGCTGCAACCCAGTACTGGAAAACACACACTCATACACTACGCCCAATTTAGCCTATTTAATTCCCCTATAGCGCATGTGACTGTGGGGGAAACCGGAGCATCCAGAGGAAACCCACGCCAACACGGGGAGAACATGCAAACTCCACAGAGAAATGCCAACTGGATCAGCCTGGACTAAAACCAGCGACTTTCTTTCTTTGTGGAGTCCCTACACCATTATTTGTATGTCAAATTTTGAAATAAAAACAATGCATGACTGAAAATACTGTACAATTTGTCAACAACAAGCCCTCAAAGCGTCAATGTTTCTGTGCTGGACGTATCATTGCTAGCAAGGTGTTATTTTCATTTTTGCATCTTTTACATTCTGACTCCTAAGACACGATCAGATCCACACAGCACTTAAAATAAAAAAAAAACTGAAATCTCCAGCTGGACGTCGAGTCCCGTTCGCTCCATTGCACTTATTTTTCCGAGGAGAGAAGAACACCCGAGTCCGAGAAGAAAGAACAGAACGAGAGCGTGGAAACTACCAAAACATCCAGAGCATGCCGTAAGAAGCGCAGACCGCACTCGAGAAGAGAAAAGAAATCTTTGGTATCTTTGGTTTTCATCATCAACACGATTAAAATTACAAATGGAAAATTCAGTGAGGTAGCCTCTGTGGTTCTCACTATAGAGATAGAAAGACTTTTATACACACACACACAAGTCAGTCTTGGAAGCAGCTTCTTCTAGTTTTTTTTTTTTAAGGGATTTTCCTCTGTCCTTCTACGAGTGAAGCGATGAACAAACGGCCTCTCAGCGTCCGTGGGGTTGGTTTTGATCTTTGGTGTATCTTGAATATCTCCGTTTAACGTGTGGCCTCGTGTACCATCTCCAAAATATATATATATATTAGCAATCGCAAATGTCCTTCAGGAGAGATTGTTTCCTTTTGAAAGGACGAGCAAAATCAAAAACACATACATACATTACAAATAAAAACCTGATCAAACACATTCCAGAATCATTCGTGGAAAAATACACAGTTGCCTTCATTTTTCATTTCAAGTGGAATCAAATTAAACTTAAAGGGATAGTTCACTTAAAAAAGTCAATTCCTTCATCGTTTATTCATCTTTAAACTCTTCAAAACCTACACTGAAGAAAATGATGTTTGCAAACAATTTACGTGTTGAATTTATACAAACAAATTACATTTAGTAATGTTCAACTTAATTTGTTTGTTTAAATTCAGCCCAAATTAATTGTTTATAACCCCGTAACTTAAAAGATTTTAGAAAACCCAAGGAATCATCTATGAATAATCTTTTTCAGTGTACACTCAAACAATGATGTTTGCTGTTTGTTCAAGCTACTTATTTAAAATGAGTTTAAACAACTACTCTTGAGGTTTTTTGAGACAACTTAGTTGTTTTATGTTCAATCCACTTAAATTTGTAAAAAAAAAAAAAAAAAACTTGTCATTTGTTTTGGGACAACATGAAAGAATTGTGTGAAACGCTGCATTTTTTACAGTGAACGCTTAAAAAATTAAGTTTACCGTTTGTTCAAACTACTTATTTAAAATGAGTTGAGTTGTTTTGGGACAACTCAATAGTTTTATGTTTAAATTTGTAAGCAAACTTAATTCCTTTATGTCGTCCCAACACAAATCTATTGTGTTCAGCATTTTTTACAGTGTATTTGAGTTTCTTGAACACAAAAGTAGATATTTTAGTCATTCATTTTCCTTCAGCTTAGTCCCTTGTTTATCAGGGGCCACCACAGTGGAATGAACCGCCAACTATTCCAGCATATGTTTTACTTAGAGGATGCCCTTTTAGCGGCAACCCAACACTGGGAAAATATTTTAGTCAATTTATCATTATTTTGTTGACTCAGTGGTTAGGACTGTGGCATTACAGCAAGAAGTTTACAGGTTCGTGTTCTAGCTGGGGCATTTTTGTGTGGAGTTAAAACAGATTTATTTAACAGATTTATTTATTAAAGTAATATTTTAGTCACCAAACATATTTAGAAATGGAAAGATAATACAATTAAATTTAAGCTAAATTTTGGCTCAGTGGTTAGCACTGTGGCCTCACAGCAAGAAAGTTGCTGATTCAAGTCCTAGCTGGGTCAGTTGGCATTTCTGTGTGGAGTTTGCATGTTCTCCCCGTGTTGGCGTGGGTTTCCTCCGAGTGCTCCGGTTTCCAGTCCAAACACATGCGCTATAGGGGAATTGATTTACTAATTTGGCCATAGTGTATGAGTGTGTGTGAGAGAGAATGAGTGTGTGTGGGTGTTTCCCAGTACTGGATTGCAGCTGGAAGGGTGTAAAACATATACTGGAATAGATGGTGGGTCATTCCGCTGTGGCGACCCCTGATTTATAAGGGACTAAGCTGAAGGAAAATGAATGAATGAATGTAAAGTGTAAATGTTAAATGTCAAGTTTTGTTTTAAAACACTTTTTTACAGGAGAATAAATGAGGAAATTGATTTTTTTTTGTGTGTGAACTACCCCTTTAAGAGTCTTTTCAACTTAAACATCTTGTATAACTTAAAAAACATAAGTTGGACTTTAAAACATATCTTCATGACTTACAGATCATTTTTTACAGACAAAATTAAATACACCCTTTGCGTTGCTTTTTAAAGTAAAGCTAACTAATAAATTACCTGCATCTTTGATGCACTAGTAGTCTTAAATAATCAATTACATCTAATTAAATAAATAATTAATAAAGAAAAACAAAACAAACTATGCATACTAGTCATAAATAATGATGCTGTCCAACATGCAAGTAAATGTAAACTTTGGCAAGCTAATCGGGAAAACAGGGATTTGGCAATTAAATTAGGCTCAATCATAACAAGAATAAATTACATAAATAAATCACATATTGCAAAATTAAACCATCATGGTCGTACAGAGGCGTTAAGTACTAAGACAAGCAAAGGAAAGCTGTGATCAACGTCTTTGGACTAGAAGCTTTTAAAGAGAGAAACCTAAAGGATAAAGCTATTCGACCTACAGTCTGCAGTTTCCTCTCTACAGTGTTTTTTTGTGTTTTTCTTTTTATTATTGGCAGATTATTGGCTTTTCAGTTTGGAAATATAGTGTGGTTTTTTTTTGCGCCAGCTCTCTCAAACATGGGATTTTGGGATGGAGACTAACATGAGAGGAGAAAATAATAATAATAAAAAAAGATGCAATTCTTTGGTTTGGTATTGATCTGTTTATGGGTTTAAAAGTCAAACTATAGGTGGTTTTATTGGGTTTGCATGTGCGTAAAGGTGTTTATCTTTGGTAAGCCCGTCAGGCTGAGTGACACCTTTAGTTTTAGCTGCAAAAACGGAAGTTTTAAAATAAGTAATAAACAATCCCATGTTTGCGGAGGAGGTCGATTGCGGGAAGGGTAATTGCGGCGGGAGTAACTCTTGAATCTTTGGTATTGTAGCTGATGAGGTTTTTGTTGTTCTTTCCATTTTTTTGGTTTGAAAAAACTGCATAGGCACACATTAAAAGACAATCTTCAGCTTGGTTTTGAGAGACGCATCGTTCTCCGATGTCGCAGGTAAAAGCTCCGTCGCATTGAAACCCTTCCGATCCCATTCTGCTTCCAATGTCTCGATGCAGCAAACGCGGACAAATCCCCCGCTTTATTTGCTGCAGGTGTTTGGGTTGTATCGCTTCCTCTTTGTTGTCCTTTGCTTAGGTGCAGAAAAGTTTCTTTGGTGTCGATTTGTCAATAAATAGAAAAAGTCTTTTAGTGTCCGTTTTTTTTTTTTTTTGATGGGGGGGGAGGGGTTATCCGTGGAGAATATCTGCTTACCGGCTCAATATATTGGAGATTTGGGAAAGTGGCACTGGTGTGGAGATTGTCCTCTTAAACTCTTTTTAAAGGCCCTGATCACCAGTGCCAAAGTCTGAGAAAAGTGTGTGTGTGGTGTTGTTTTTATATCCTTGTGGGGACTTAAAGAGACAATTCACTCAAAAATTTGGTCACATTTACTGATAAGTCGCTTGTTTGAGTTTCTTTTTTTAATATTGAACATTGAAAACCATTGACTTCCATTGTACTTTTGTTCACACTATTGAAGTCAACGGCGTTCATCAGGAAAAAATACTTAAAGGTCCTGTGAACGTCTTTGAAACGTGCATTTTTTTATTCGATGTTTGACGTAATCTCAATTGAAACATGAAGAGAGGGCGGGGCAATTGAGTAGCTCCTCCCCTTTTATATAAAAACAACCAATAGTGTTTGGTTTTTCCTCACAGCTCTGCTAGTGAGAGTGGATTAAATTAACAGCCAATGAGAAGAAGGGGGCGGGGCATGTGAGATACTAGAGAGCATTTTGATTGGTCAGAAGATTTGATGACAACAAAAGAATCGTTGATACATTTAAGCGACAAACTTTGGATGTTTATATAAGGTTTATATCATATAAACATGAATTTTGTCGCTGTTTTAAAGCACACTTGCTTGGAGATATATCCTAACGTCTAAAAAAAATGTATTTTAATTTCACAAGACCTTTAAGTTGAAGATTATAACCGTTTTTATTTGCATTAAAATATTTGAGTGTGCTGTCACTTTAAATCTGAACACACACAGACTCATGGGGACCTAAACTGAGGTCTTTATGACGTAAGCATGCTTATATATTACCCATAATTATGTAATTAAATAAAAAAGTGAAGATTATTTGGTTTTTTGTGAGTGTTAGCTTCAAGGGAAGACTGAAAATACTGACGCTATCTCAACTGTTTAATGTAGTGGCTAAATTGTACGATCTCATTCATACATTGTATTTCGATTTGCTCATCCACCAATGAGGTGGGTTTAGGGGCGGGGTTTTGAAGTCACGCCTCCTTTCAAAAATCGTACATTTTCATACAAATCAGCCACTAAACACCAAATAGTCACATTTCCTTGTGAGATCAGCGTGAATGTACAGTCTGTACAGTATAAACATCATTACGTCAATATGAATTCCCCATAAGGATAGCAAACCTCTGTGTGTGTGTGTGTGTGTGTGTGTGTGTTGTGCATTGGTTTGGATCGAGTGTGTGGTACAGACAGAATCTTGTGAGTTGTATGTTCTTCGGTTGTATCATCCTGAGTTATTTTGAACCGTTGAAGAACATTGGGTGTGGTCCAGCCCTGCTCTATTGCCAATGTCGTGTGCTTCAGGATTGTGCTCACAAAACCCGGCGGATAATAACTGAGAAATCAGTGTGTGTGTGTTTGTTGTGCTTTGTGCTTCTGATGTTCAGATGCACATCAGTGTGTTTGAGGAAAAACAGAAATCCAACACAAAACCTTACGTCACTTTTATGGGTGAATCTCTCAGAGTTTGCCGTATGCCATGCATGGGGTATTCAATGAGAATTGATTTCTACTGCCATAATTCATAAATAAATTAATTAATAAAGCTCATTTGTGGAGGAGAGTGATAATGAGAATTTCTGTTATTTTAGTTATTATTTAGAAAATAATAAGAAAAAAGATCAAAATATAAAATGTAAGAATGATTATTATTATTATTATTATTCAATTTATATATATTTTCTTTATTTTTAAATAATCTTTCTTATTATTTTTGCTTTTTGTTGTTGTAAATGTCTGTATGCATCACATAAAAGCACACAAAAAGTGATTTTTTTTTTTTTGAGTTGCAGGAATTTAATATTATTTAATAATAAGTAATAATTATTTTTAATAATAATTATTATTTATTATTATTACAAATTTATTATTCAAATATGTAAAAACTCTTATATCTGTTAAATGTATTAAAAATAACACATTTTATAATTATGCAAATAAATAATTGGTCAAATATTTCAATTTCAAGCATTAACTTACTTCATTTTGATGCATTTTCTTCCATAGATGAAAAAAATATCAAACTGAAGTGAGCTAATGTTTAAAACCACCTCATTTCCCCTCAGAATCAAGTGATCTTTGTGACTTATTTTTAATTTTAAGCCTAAATATTAAAATAAAAATGGAGTAAGTCTAAATTTCACTTGGAATCGAGTGTATTTTTCTGACTCCTCATTTTTTTTTCATTTAAAATACAAATTAAGTGCCACTTTAGATGATTTTAGCAAAATAAATAAATAAATTATCATGCTTTTCAGGTTAATGCATATTGCTTTTAAAACATTAATCCTGCAACCCAATACAAAAACACAAAGAAATCAATCATCTTTGATTTGGATGTGTTTGTGAGATTCACCCTTCACACACACTCAAATAATTCTCCCTTCATCTCTATATATCAGAGCTGATTTTAAAGACGTGAAGTTTAACATAAAGCATATGCGTGTGGGTGTTTTTTTTTTTTTGGTTGGGGGGGGGGGGGGGTGGGGGGTTCCTCTTAAAGTTGTGTTTGTGAGCCGGTAAACAGAGCGTCTCTCCACTTTTTGGGAATGATGATTTCTCCTGCACTGTAAAAAATATCCGTAAATTAGCAGTTTTCCGTATTTTGTGATTCATTTTCAAATATTTCCCCATTTATTTCTGCTTTTGAATTGCAATTTGGGAGCTTGATCTTTCTTCTGACAACTTTTAACCTTGACAAGTTGGCATTTGAATAGTTTTAAGTGTTATATCGTCTGGGTTGGTGTTGTATATTACGCTGCATAAACCTTGTAATAAACTTCCAGCACATTTTCTGTTATTTCTTATACATTAGTGATTATTTCAGATGACTAAAATGTCAATAAAAGTTATTTTCAGCGTCAAAAGGGGACAGAGCAGAGATCAAGGTTCCGTAATGGAAATAAACCGAAAACATTTGTGCATATTTGACCCACATTTGGGTTGAAATAACCCTGCATTGTTTAGAGTATTGTTTTTGGGTCAAATATGGACAAATTTAACCTTTGGGTTTAAAAGTGTCATTTAAATTTAACTGAAAAATTAAGAGTTTCCCAGTCAAAACGACATCAAAACCATATTTGGACCAATGTTGGGTTATAACTCATAATTATTTAAAGTATAGCCCAGGTGGTTGGGTTTGTCCATATTTGGACCAACGTTGGGTTATAACTCATAATTATTTAAAGTATAGCCCAGGCGGTTGGGTTTATCCATATTTGGACCAACGTTGGGTTATAACTCATAATTATTTAAAGTATAGCCCAGGCGGTTGGGTTTATCCATATTTGGACCAACGTTGGGTTATAACTCATAATTATTTAAAGTATAGCCCAGGCGGTTGGGTTTGTCCATATTTGGGCCAATGTTGGGTTATAACTAATAATTATTTAAAGTATAGCCCAGGCGGTTAGGTTTATTCATATTTGGACCAATGTTGGGTTATAACTCATAATTATTTAAAGTATAGCCCAGGTGGTTGGGTTTGTCCATATTTGGACCAACGTTGGGTTATAACTCATAATTATTTAAAGTATAGCCCAGGCGGTTGGGTTTATCCATATTTGGACCAACGTTGGGTTATAACTCATAATTATTTAAAGTATAGCCCAGGCGGTTGGGTTTATCCATATTTGGACCAACGTTGGGTTATAACTCATAATTATTTAAAGTATAGCCCAGGCGGTTGGGTTTGTCCATATTTGGGCCAATGTTGGGTTATAACTAATAATTATTTAAAGTATAGCCCAGGCGGTTAGGTTTATTCATATTTGGACCAATGTTGGGTTATAACTCATAATTATTTAGAGTATAGCCCAGGCGGTTGGGTTTGTCCATATTTGGACCAACGTTGGGTTATAACTCATAATTATTTAAAGTATAGCCCAGGCGGTTGGGTTTGTCCATATTTGGACCAACGTTGGGTTATAACTCATAATTATTTAAAGTATAGCCCAGGTGGTTGGGTTTGTCCATATATGGACCAACATTGGGTTGTAACTCATAGTGTTGTTAAACAAATTTGGGTCAAATATGGACAAACCCAAATAGGGTTGAGAGTGTCCTGTAAATTTAATTTTAATAATTAACTTCAATGTTGGGTTTGTCCATATTTGACCCAAATAACAACCCAGCATTTTTTTAGTGTGCACTCTAAAACATTTGCTGAGTTATTTCAACCTAGTTTGGGTGAAGAAAACCCAACCCAGATTTAACCCAACCATTGAGCTTGTCTATATTTGAACCAACGTTGGGTTACTACTCATAGTGTTGTTACACAAATTTGGGTCAAATATGGACAAACCCAAATGGGATTGAGAGAGTCATTTAAATAAAATTTTCATAACCTCAATGTTGGGTTTGTCCATATTTGACCCAAAAAACACCCCAATATTTTTTAAGTTTTCTGGGTTATTTCAACCCAGTTTGGGTGAAGAACTGCTGGGCTCATTTATTAAATTTGATATACAGCCTAAAAGTAACCTGATGGTTGGGTTTGTCCATTTTTGGACCAACGTTAGTTTATAACTCATAATTATTTAGAATATAGCCCAGATTTGACCCAACGGTTGCTTTGTCACACATTTGACTTGCATTTTCAACATTAAATGTGGACAGAGCAGACCAAAAACATTTGTCCATATTTTACCCCCATTTGGGTTGAAATAACCCAGCATTGATTAGAGTGTTGTTACACAAATTTGGTTCAAATATTAACCATTTGGTTTTTAAATGACATTTAAATTTAATTCACGGTTTTCCGGTCAAAATGACAATTTTTTACAATTCAATTTAGAGCATAAATTTAACCCAGTGGTTGGGTTTGTCCATATTTGGACCAACATTGGGTAATAACTCATAATTATTAAGAGTATAGCCCAAATTTAAACCAATGGTTGGATTTGTCAATGTTTGCACCAACATTGGGTTATAACATAATTATTTAGAATATAACCCAAAGGATGGGTTTGTCCATATTTGGACCAACATTGGGTTATAACCCATAATTATTTAGAGTATAGCTCAAATTTAACTCAGTGGTTGGGTTTGTCTATATTTGGACCAACATTGGGTTATAACATAATTATTCAGAGTATAACCCAAAGGTTGGGTTTGTTCATATTTGGACCAACATTGGGTTATAACTCATAATTATTAAGAGTATAGCAAAATTTAACCCAATGGTTGGATTTGTCAATGTTTGCACCAACATTGGGTTATAACATAATTATTCAGAGTATAAGCCAAAGGTTGGGTTTGTTCATATTTGGACCAACATTGGGTTATAACCCATAATTATTTAGAGTATAGCTACTCTATATTCTTTAATCTATATTTCACCCACATTTGAGTTGAAATGACCCGGTATTGTTTAAAGTGTTGCAATGCAAATTTGGGTCAAATATGGACCAACTTAAAAGCCATTTAAATTTAATTGAAAAACCAAAAGGTTTTCCAATCAAAAATGTGATCTGCTGAGTTATTTTTTTTATTCAATTTATAGCCTAAATTTAACCCAGTGGTTGGGTTTGTCCATATCTGAACCCCATTTGATTTGAATTTTGAAACAGCATAGGCCGACAGCAGAGATCAAAGCTCCATAATGGAATTCTCCAGCGTACATAAAGGGGAAACCCACAGCATACGGAAAGTGTTGATTGGCAGGTATTTTTTACAGTGTGTGGATCACGCTTTGGTGCAAGTGCTGGAGGAGCTGTTGTTGGGACTGCCCTCGTCCAGCCATTTATCCAGGCTGCGTCTGCGGGCGTTCATGAAGAAGTTGCTGACCGTGCTCAGCTCCAGTCCCAGCTGCTGAGAGATGGTCATCTGCATCTCTTTGGACGGACGCTTGTTCTCCTTAAAGATGGCCAGAAGAGTTCGCCGCTGCAGGTCCGTGAAAACCAGACGCGACTTCTTTGGTGTATTGCTCCTGTCTTTGCTCGGGTCCTGCTCTTTTCTTTTGCACGCTTCGGGGGTTTCGTTTGTTGGAAAGGAGACACAAGAGAAACACAAGAAACACGTTAGAATCCAGCACACATGACATCAAAACGAACCATATGATTTTGTCAGCTCACATTGCTAGTTGAGTGCTGAACAATTCATCTGTGCATGTCATTAAGAAAAATAATAGTTCACCCTCTTTAATTGAGATGTGGGTGTTTGTTTTCAGTTCAATGATCAGATTAAGTCTGTGTGAGGTGTTGGGTGTGGCTAACGTACTTAATCATGCCTCTGCAGCGGTCAGTTTAGACATCGCTACAACAACAAACAGAAATGCTGAGGAGGACTGGTTGTGTTTGTCCATATTTGAACCAAGTTGTGTTATATAACCCATCCTTATTTAAAGTATAGCCCATATTTAACCCAATAGGGGGTTTGGCAGTATTTTAACCACATTTAAGTTGAAATATCCCAGTATTTATTAGAGAGTATGCATGCAGAAAACACCATCACGCATACACACACACACAAAAACTCTGGGTTGTTAACCAACGTGGGTCAAATATGGACAAACTCAACTTTTGGGTTAATTTTTTAATTAAACTTAGATGATACTTTTTAACTTTTTTTACAAAGGTTGGGTTTGTCCATATTTAACTCTTTGGGTTACAACAACCCAGTATTTTTTAGAGTGTGTGCATGCAGAAAACATTCACCAATGCACCACATACAGTACAGTCACAGAAACACCTAGCTTATACAGGCACATTTTTATTCATTCATTCATTTTCCTTCCAGTTGGTCCCTTTGTTCATCAGGGCTCACCACAGCGGAATGAACCGCCAAGTATTCCAGCATATGTTTTACACAGCGGATGCCCTTCCAGCTGCAACCCAGTACTGGGAAACACTCTCATACACCGCCCAATTTAGTTAATCAATTCCCCTATAGCACATGTGTTTGGACTGTGGGGGAAACTGGAGCACCCAGGGGAAACCCACGCCAACACGGGGAGAACATGAAAACTCCACACAGAAACGCCAGCTGACCCAGCTGGGACTCAAACCAGTGACCTTCTTGCTGTGAGGCCACAGTGATAACCACTGAGCCACTGTGCTGCCCCCCAGGCACATTTTAAAGAGTAAAAAAACCGTTCACTTGCTTTTATTTGTATTATTTATTATAGTAATTTAGACAGTTTTTAGCAGTCAAATTAAATTAACTCTGAATGAACTAAATATTTTTTGTGTTAATTAACTAAATTAATTTTTAAAAATACTTACATTTAAATAAATCACAGTTTAAATAGAATGTTTATAGGAAAAATATTATGTTTATTACCAAAAAGCTGTTTGCACAAATAACCAATGTTTTATATAATATTAAATGTACAGTTTTGAGAATAATCAAATAATTTACATTAAAAATATTAGTTTTAACATTTTAGTTTTTTATTTAATAATGAAATGTATATTTTTGTCTTTTTAAATATAATTCTTTTAATTAGTTAAATTTAGTTTAGTTTTAGTTGTTTTGGTATATCTGTATACAAGTATATGCAGTGTATATATTAGAGCTGTCAAAATTAGCGCGCTAACGCATGCAAATAATTTGAAATATTTAACGCGTTAAAAAAATTTACGCAATTAACGCAGTTTTTTTTATTTTCTGTTGTGGCCGACGTGTGTTTCATGTGCAAATAAATATGGATAAGATCAAGGAAGCGCTTTTAGAAGGAAAGTTTCAGTATAAAACCGTTAATGTGGCATCACCAGGCTCTCCAGCGTTTCCTTCAGAGTTTCATTCAGTTTCAGGT
>LR812539.1:3249670-3257170 GCA_903798195.1 Danio kyathit
AACAGAACAATAGCTCATCTCTCGATATATCTGCACAATATTTCTTATTGATTTAATGCAACACATTTTTTAGGGGTTTAAAATATGTATAAATAAATAAAAATAATTAATTAAATTAAATTGTAATATTTAAGAGATTTTAAAAAAATATTAAAATAATTAAAATATGTCACAAAATATTAGATTTATATATTTACAACAACAGAACAACAGCTAATCTCTCGCAATCTGCAAGAGAAAGATTGATTTATTGCGACACATTTTTATTTGGGGTTTAAAATATGTAAAAATAAATACAAAATAATTAATTTAATTAAATTGTAATTAATACTTAAGACACTGTTTAAAAAAATAATTAAAATATGTCAAAATATAATAGATTTATGCATTTACAACATAACAATAGCTCATCTCTCTCGATATCTGCAAGAAATAATGATTTAATGTTTATTTAGGGTTTAAAATATGTATACGTAAATTTAAATTATTTAGTTTAATTTAATTGTAACTGACATTGTTTAAAAATAATAATTAAAATAAATAAAATATAACACAATATAATACATTTATATATTTACAACAACAGAACAACAGCTCATTTCCCTCTACTGTATATCTGCAAGAAAAAATTATTGATTTAATGCATTATAGTTATTTGGGGTTTAAAATATGCAAAAATAAATTTAAATAAATTAGTTTATTTTAATTCTAAGTAATATTTAATACATTGTTTAAAAAATAATTAAAATATGTCACAATATAATGCATTTATACATTTACAACAACGGAACAACAGCTCATCTCCCTCTATATCTGCAAGAGAAATTATTGATTTAATGCAACATATTTTTATTTGGGGTTTAAAATATGTAAAAATAAATAAATAAATAAATAAATAAATAAATAAATAAATGAATGAATGAATGAATGAATGAATGAATGAATATGTGTGGAAATGTTGCATAGATGTGTGTTAATTTTCAGCATTTTCTAAATGTGTGAAATTATATGCCACAATATAATACGTTTATATTTTTACTATGACAGAACAATAGCTCATCTCTCTCTCTATATCTGCACAATCTTTTTTATTGATTTAATGCAACATTTTTATTTCGGGTTTAAAATATGTATAAATAAATACAAATAATTCATTAAATTAAACTGTAATTAACATTGTTTAAAAATAATAATTAAAATATGTCACAATGAAATTGTCCGTAGTGTATGTGTGTGAATCAGTGTGCATGAATGTTTCCCAGTGATGGGTTGCAGCTGGAAGAGCATCCGTTGCATAGAACATGTGCTGGATAAGTTGGCGGTTCATTCCGCTGTGGCGACCCCAGATTAATAAAGGGACTAAGCCAAAAAGAAAATGAATAAATTCTATATTTATATATATTATACATTTATATATTTACAACAACAGAACTCATCTCTTGATATATCTGCAAAAACATTACTGATTTAATGCAACACATGTTTATTTGGGGATCAAAATATGCAAAAATAAATTTAAATAAATTAGTTTAATTAAAACGTAATTTATATTTAAGACATTATTTGAAAAATAAATATTAAAATAATTAAAATATGTAACTATATAATACATTTATATATTTACAACAACAGAACAATAGCTCCTCTCTCTGTATATCTGAAAGAGAAAATATTGTTTTAATGCAACACATGTTTATTTGGGGTTTAAAATATTTTTTTTTTAAATTATTAATTAAATTAAACTGTAATTAATATTTAAGACAAAATAAAAATAATAAATAAAATATGTCACAATACATTTACAGTTAAAGTCAGAACTATTAGCCCCCCTGAATTATTAGCCGCCCTGTTTATTTTTTTCCCCAATTTCTGTTTAAAGGAGAGCAGATTTCTTCAACACATTTCTAATCATAATAGTTTTAATAACTCATCTCTAATAACTGATTTATTTTATCTTTGTCAAGATGACAGTAAATAATATTAGACTAGATATTCTTCAAGACACTTCTATACAGCTTAAAGTGACATTTAAAGGCTTAACTAGGTAATTAGGGTAACTATGCAGGTTAGGGTAATTAGGCAAGTTATTGTATAATGATGGTTTGTTCTGTAAACAATTGAAAACAATATAGCTTAAGGGGGCTAATAATATTGACCTTAAAATGGCTTTTAAAAAATTAAAAACTGCTTTTATTCTAGCCGAAATAAAACAAATAAGACTTTCTCTAGAAGAAAAAATATTATCAGACATACTGTGAAAATTTCCCTGCTCTGTTCAACATCATTTGGGAAATATTAAAAAAAGAAAACAAATTCAAAGGGGGGCGAATCATTCTGACTTCAACTGTATATATTTACAACAGAACAATAGCTCATCTCCCTCTATATCTGCAAGAGAAAATATTGATTTAATGCAACACATTTTTATTTGGGGTTTAAAATATGCAAAAATAAAAAACAAACAAATGAATGAACGAATAAATAAATAAATAAATAAATAAATAAATAAATAAATAAATAAATAAATAAATAAATAAATAAAGTATGAGTGTCAATTGTTGAATTCTATTTTGGTTAAAGCTAAAATGTCCATAAACATGACCAAAAAGCAGAAGCAGAAGAATCTGAGCAAATAAAAAATGCTATAATGTTGAAAGGGCATTTGCAGCCATGATTAAACCAAGGATTTTATTAATTTTCACTTCTACAAAACTTTGTACTTATTAAATTTATTTATTTTTTTAAACGAAAACGGTGTCATATAAGATCTTTATGCAACCTTTATTAAATAAAATGTGTTAAAAATTATGTACAAAAATTTAGATTTTTATGTGAATGAAAGTTTTGTAAATACAGATGCCTGAAAAATGAATCTCTCTCTACATATAACAAAACAATAAATGCTAATTCTCATATCTAGATAGCAATTGTGCTTTATAATGAAAAATACAGAGAGACTTATTGGAAAGCAGTCAAAGGCAATCCTGGAGGAATACAAACATGATCTGAATTGAAATTCATAACAAATCCTACAGGATCAATAGCAATCCTATAAGCAGCAAATAAGATCCTACTGGATAAACTGAGCCTTTTTCTGCAGTGTCTATATATATATATATCTAAATGTATTATATTATGACATATAAAGAAAATACATATATTAAAATAATACTTAATGGAAAAATATTTACTTAATTGATACTTTTGATGATGTTTTATTGTCTTTGTGTCTATTATTACGGTTTATTGTAAATTTGTCCTGTTTTGTTGTTGTTTTATTGTAATTAGTGCAGGGTAAATATTAATCACATCAAAAGTTTGTTTTGACATTATATATTGTGGACTCTTAAAAACATTGAGCTATTTATTTAACCCAATGGGATTGAGTTAAAAAAAATTGATGCTTTGTTGGGTTATTTTAACCTTTATTGGGTTATTTATTAATAACTCAACCAGTTGGATTAAATATTTGGTGCTTTTTTTTTTTTTTTTTACATTTATTGGGTTATTTATTTAATAACTCAACCAGTTTGGGTTAAAAATTTTGCATTTCAACAGTCAACTGATTTAACTGACACAGAACAGCTGTATTAATATGCGTGCGCAATGTTGTTTTTGCGTAATAATGTTAATTTAAGCTTAAGCTCAAATTTATTTAGTTTTTTTTAATCAAATTACCTCTCCGTGTCGTGTTTTTTCTATCTGTTTCACCGCACTCTTAATTAATGTTTTTTTTTTTTTATATATTTTATTTAGAACAATTTTTTATACGTACAAAACAGAACAAAAACATGTATACAATCTATAATATGTTTTATACAAATAAGGAAAAAAATACAGAAGAAAAAAAAAATAGTAAAGAAAAAATTTAAGTAAGTGAATCAAAAAAAAAAAAAAAAAAAAGCAAAGCACCAGTCCATCCAAACATGCACCATACAGAGTAATTAATGTACATCAAGTTTTACTTGATCAAACTTAAAACATTGAAAAGAGTAAAATTGTCCATGAATCATAAGCGTTCTACTTTCACCTCTTAAAAAGATAAGTAAGGAAGAGGCCCCAGATTTTTTCACATTTTTTTGAAGCATCTGCCCTAGCAAAACGAATTCTTTCAAGCTTAAGAGCAGCAACCATTTCAGTCAGCCATTTATGAAAAGTAGGTGGTAAAGTGGACTTTCAATCCATCAGGATCACCCTTTTAGCCACCACCATACCAAACATAACAGACATTTGCTGATTATGTGACCATGCTAACACCGGGTCAGAGCATCCAAACAGGGCTAAATCGATGTCTGGACTAATGTTTTCTCCTAAAACACTTGAATAAAACTGAAAAATATTTTTCCAAAACCAAAAAGTATGAGCATACGTCCCCTCTGAGATCTTGCATCTGTCACATAACAGGGAAACTGATGGGAAAATTTAGTTTTGGTGTAATGTAGCCTATGTACCACTTCAAACTGTATGAGTTGTAATCTTGCATTAATAGAACAGATATGAATTTGCTTCAGCCCCTCTTCCCAGGTATCATCTGAAATGTTAATTCCAATATTTTCTTCCCATGCCAGTTTATGGTGATCAGAAGACACGGCAAATTGGTAGACAAACAAGGAAACAAACTGCATCACTAGATGCTTGGCCATAGGAGGTTTACACAAAAGATTGTATATTATGGTCCTGTGGCAGTTCTTGAAACTCAGTAAAAGAATGTTTTATGTAGTGGCGCACCTGTAGATAGTGGAAAAATTGTGACTGGGAGAGGTTAAAAGCCTTATACAGCTGTTCAAATTTAACAAATTTCCCCTCTATATAAAAATATTTGACTGTGGTCAATCCTTTGCTTCTCCATTCTGAAAATATCTGTCTGGCCAGGTAGAAAATTATTATTATAACAAATGGGCATTTGCACTGAGGGGCATGTAATGTTCAATGCATTCTTCATTTGATTCAAAATTTTAATAGAATTGAGCACAACCATATTTTTACATTGTTATCTGTTTCACCCGCACTCTTAATTATTGTTGATACAAATGTGCACTTCTGGATACAAACGCGCACTTCCAGTGTCTGGAACTTAAAATGTAGTGGAAATAAAGCATTTTCAATATTTTTGCTATTTATTTACAGTCATATTTATAAAATGAATAGTAGAACTAGGAATAGTAGCAAATAACATTTAATCAAAATAACCCAATGCATTGGGTTAAAATAACCTATAGTTGGGAAGGTGCTATAATAACCTACACTTGGGTTATATGTTGGGGTATTTTTACCCCAACTATTTTCACTGAGTGTGTTTTCATTCATTCATTTTCCTTCAGCTTAGTCTCTTTATTTATCAGGGGTCACCACAGCAGAATGAACCGCCAACTATTCCAGCATATGTTTTACACAGCGGATGCCCTTCCAGCTGCAACCCAGTACAGGAAAACACCCATACACACTCATTCACACACACACTCATTCACACACACACACAAAGCGGCCAATTTAGTTCATCAATTCCCCTATAGCGCATGTGTTTGGACTGTGGGGGAAACCAGAGCACCCGGAGGAAACCCACGCCAACACGGGGAGAACAGGAAGATCTAAATAATCAATAAACTGTAAAATCCCATTTATGATCCTTTAGGGCAGAGATGCCCAAAGTAGGGCCCGTGGGCCAAAGTTGGCCCATGCTTTGATTTAGCCCACCATCCCATCTGAAAGGAGAGGGAGGCGAATGCCTTTGACGTCATGGGGACGTTGGATTTTGTTTGGAAATGAAAATTGGGTTGACGTCAGAACCCAACATCAACGTCCAACCTCAAATCAACCTAAAACCAACCAAATATCAACGTCTAATCATGTTACAACTTGACGTTGTGTGGACGTTACCACTATGACATCTATCAGACGTTGGATTTTGGGCACTTTCCAACACAACCTAAAATCAACCAAATATCAACGTAATTTGACGTCTTTATTTGACATCAAAATAATGTCCTTAGACGCTGGCTAGACATTGAATTTGGCATGATCTAAATCTAACCTAATATTAACGTCTTATGATGTTGTGTGCCTGCTGGGTTGTAAATGAATCAGACTTTTAAAATGTAAATACTGTCACTTGACAGATAGAGCACAATGCAGAAGACATCTGCGAGCAAATCAAGGCAAAGACAGGAGCAGCTCGAATTCAGCATTGAGTGGAAAGAGTACTGAAAAATCACTCAAGTAAAAGTACCACTACTTGCCCAAAAATGTAGCGCAAGTAGAGTAAAAGTATCTGATGCAAATATTACTCAAAGTATGAGTAAAAAGTAGCCCTTTCAAAAGTACTCGAGCAGTGAGTAGTGAGTATTACACTGTAAAAAGCTGATGCATTTACATGGAGTTTGTGCGGGGATGTGAAAACGTAACATTCTGTAGTGCGTTCAGCAATCACATATTCCTTTATTCATTCGTTTGTTTGTTACTTTCCTTATTCATTTGTTCCTTCCTTTGGTCCTCCCTTCATTCATTCGTTCATTCATATTTTTGTTCCTTCCTTCATTAAATCCTTTGTTTATTCATTCATTCATTCGTTTGTTTCTTATGTTTGTTCAGTCCTTCCTTGAATCCTTCCTTCATTCATTTGGTCCTTCCTTTGCTCCTCCCTTCATTTGTTTGCTCATTCATTCGTTTGTTCATATTTTTGTTTCTTCCTTCATCACGTCCTTTGTTCATTCATTCATTCTTTCGTTTGTTTGTTCGTTCGTTCCTTAGTTTGTTCAGTCCTTCCTTGAATCTTTCCTTAATTCATTTGCTCCTTCCTTCGCTCCTCCCTTCAATCGTTTGCTCATTCAATTGTTCATATTTTTGTTCCTTCCCTCATCAGGTCCTTTGTTCATGCGTTTGTTCCTTCATATATTTGTTCCTTCTTTGTTCCTTCCTTCATTCATTTGCTCATTTAATCGTTCGATCGTTCATATTTTTGTTTCTTCCTTCATAAGGTCCTTTGTTCATTCATTCATTCATTCTTTTGTTCGTTCGTTCATTCTTTAGTTTGTTCAGTCCTTCCTTGAATCTTTCCTTCATTCATTTGCTCCTTCCTTCGCTCCTCCCTTCATTCGTTTGCTCATTCAATTGTTCATATTTTTGTTCCTTCCTTCATCAGGTCCTTTGTTCATTCATTCATTCTTTTGTTCGGTCATTCGTTCCTTCGTTTGTTCCGTCCTTCCTTGAATCCTTCCTTCATTCATTTGCTCATTTAATCGTTCGTTCGTTCATATTTTTGTTTCTTCCTTCATCAGGTCCTTTGTTCATTCATTCTTTCGTTCGTTCGTTCATTCCTTAGTTTGTTCAGTCCTTCCTTGAATCTTTCCTTCATTCATTTGGTCCTTTATTCGTTCCTCTCTTCATTCGTTTGCTCATTCAATCATTCGTTTGTTCATATTTTTGTTCCTTCCCTCATCAGGTCCTTTGTTCAATCATTCATTCTTTCGTTCATTTGTTTATTTGTTCGTTCGTTCATTCCTT
>LR812539.1:3262170-3277170 GCA_903798195.1 Danio kyathit
TTGAGCATCGTGTCAACACCACAGCCTACCTGAGTATTGTTGCTGACCATGTCCATCCCTTTATGACCACAATGTACCCATCTGCTGATGGCTACTTCCAGCAGGATAACACACCATGTCATAAAGCGTGAATCATCTCAGACTGGTTTCTTGAACATGACAATGAGTTCACTGTCCTCAAATGGCCTCCACAGTCACCAGTGGCAGATTCAGTTAATTGGGAGGCCTAAGCAATTCCAGCCATGGGGGCAAAAGTTCTGAAATGCACCTTTCCTATTTTAATTTATTTTAAATTGGTTTATTTTGCAGTTTTTTCTTATATCACTCCTTTTCTACATTGTGTCTTAATGCAAAATAACAATAACAACATGTAAAGCATCGTGTAAAACTTTTTAAATCATTTGTTTTCTTAAAATTAATTCACAACTAAAAATTATATATAAAATATTTGTTTTTTTAAAACTAAATCTTTACCTAATTTCACTGGACTTCTCCATGATTGAGGGTGGGGGATACATTTGCGCAGATGTAATAAACATTCAACATACATTTTTTTTAGACCCTCTTTATACAAAATATGACAGAATGACATATCATTTATAGGTATAATTTATACTTATAGGTAGGCCCACACGGAATCTGCGCGCGCAGAATTCCCCAGATTTTCTGCAGATTTTCCGCAGATTTCCGCAGATTTTTAGCCCATCATTAATTCTGTTTATTTACTTTTAGTTAACTATTTACAGTTAATCTAATTGGATTTGCATTTTAAACATTAAATAAAAGTTAAAAAGTGATTATTTTTTATTTAACATATTAAGGTTTTAGTTATGAGACTCCCAAAATAATTCCGCAGATTTTTACCAAAATTCTCCACAGAAATAGCAAAAAACGTTTGCAGATTCCGTCTGGCCCTGCTTATAGGTATTTATTTGGGGGCCCTCTGATTTCCTGGGGCCCTAAGCAGCCGCTTATCTTGCTTATTGTTTGAATTTGCCCCTGACAGTCACCAGATCTCAATCCAATAGAGCACCTTTGGGATGTGGTGGAACGGGAGATTGGCATCATGGATGTGCAGCCGACAAATCTGCAGCAACTGTGTGATGCTATCATGTCAATATGGAGCAAAATCTCTGAGGAATATTTTCAGTACCTTGTTGAATCTCTGCCATGAAGGATTAAGAGAGTTCTGAAGGCAAAAGCAGGGTCCAACCTGGTACTAGCAAGGTGTACCTAATAAAGTGGCCGGTGAGTGTATATATATTTCTTAAGGGGGCTAATAATATTGACCTTATCAGTTTTTACTTATAAAAAATATATATATTCTTGTCAAACTAAAAGAATCAAAACTTTCTTCAGAAGAAAAAATATAATAGGAAATACTTTTAAAGTATACTACTAGCATGAAACATTTAATTCATCTGTTAAACATTCATTAATTCATTTTCCTTCGGCTTAGTCTCTTTATTTATCAGGGGTATTTATCAGCCATTTCTGTGTGGAGTTTGCATGTTCTCCCCGTGTTGGCGTGGGTTTCCTCCGGGTGCTCCGGTTTCCCCCACAGTCCAAGCACATGCGTTATAGGAGAATTGATGAACTAAATTGGCCGTAGTGTATGAGTGTATGTGAATGAGTGTGTATGGGTGTTTCTCAGTACTGGGTTGCAGCTGGAGAGGCATCCACTGTGTAAAACATATCCTGGAATAGTTGGCGGTTCATTCCACTGTGGCGACCCCAGATAAATAAAGGATTAAGCCGAAGGAAAATGAATGATTGAATAATATTTTGTGCGTCTGGTTTGCATGGCGGAGGAAAAAAGCGAGAGATACAGTAGAAAAGAAAGGGAGAAGGAGAGCGAGAGCCGCTGGGCGACATCAGATCAATATTTCGCCACAAAACACGATCGGTAATGATGTTTTCAGTTGTCCGCTGAAACCTCCCCATAACAGATGAAAGAAAATCACTCGTTTTTTTTTTTTTTATTCAGCTAGTGTTTCATTCTCTCATGCTAACAACACTCTGATGCTTCCCGTCTCAATATCAGCCATTCTATAAACATGTGCTGTGTGTGTGTGTGTGAGAGCATCTCTCTCTCTCTCTCTCTCTCTGTGTGTGTGTGTAAGATTGAAAGGACTTACTAAACGCATTATGCTGTAGTCTTGCACTTAGCTGTGTCATTCTGTGCGCATCTCTTTAATGTGGAGGCCGAACACCTCGCAGAGAGATGGAGGAGGGGAAAGAGAGAGAGATTTCACATTTCAGCTTTATTCATTCATTCATTTTCTTTTCGGCTTAGTCCCTTTTTTAATCTGGGGACGCCACAGCGGAATGAACCGCCAACTTATCCAGCACATGTTTTACATAGCCCTTTCAGCTGCAACCCATCACTGAATTAAAATAAAATATAAAATAAAATAGAATAGAATAAAGTAAAATAAATTAAATAAAAAATAAATACAAAATATTAAATTAAATTAAAAATAAATAAAGCAAATACAATGAAATAAAATAAAATAAATTAAATAAAAAATACAATAAAATAAAAAATAAATTATAATAAATTAAATTAGTTGAAATTAAAAATACAATATAATAAAATAAAATATATGTAAAAAAATAGAATAAAGTAAAATAAATAAAAATAAAAATAAAATATTAAAAATATTAAATAAAATTAAATAAAAATAATGAAAAATAAAATAACATTAATTAAAAAATAAAATACAATAAAATTAAATAAAAATGCAATAAAATTAAAAATACCTTAAAAATACATTAAAATAAAATGTTATTAAATAATAAAACAATTAATAAAATTCATTAAATATAATACAATTTTATTTAATTAAATTTAAAATAAAATAAAGGAAATAAAAATACAATATGCGCATCTCTTTAATGTGGAGGCCGAACACCTCGCAGAGAGATGGAGGAGGGGAAAGAGAGAGATATTTCACATTTCAGCCTTATTCATTCATTCATTTTCTTTTCGGCTTAGTCCCTTTATTAATCTGGGGACGCCACAGCGGAATGAACCGCCAACTTATCCAGCACATGTTTTACACAGCCCTTCCAGCTGCAACCTATCACTGGGAAACACCCATACACACTCATTCACACACATACACACTACGGACAATTTAGCATACCCAATTCCCCTATAGCGCATGTGTTTGGACTGTGGGGGAAACCGGAGCACCCGGAGGAAACCCATGCCAACACGGGGAGAACATGCAAACTCCACACAGAAATGCCAACTGACCCAGCCTTATTTATTTAACAAAAAATATTACTCTAAATTAGGGAGTTGAGCGACTTTAGATTTTTAAAAGTCGACTTTTATGTTATTATTGAGTTGAGTCGACGTCGACTAGTCCAGTGGATCCCAAAGTGGAAGTCGCGGGACAATGACTGGGGGTCGTTTGATTTCATTCATTCTTTCAATCACTTTCTTTTTGGCTTAGTCCCTTTATTAATCAGGGGTCACCACAGTGGAATGAACCGCCAGCTATTCTAGCATATGTTTTACGCAACGGATGCCCTTCCAGCCGCAATCCATCACTGGGAAACACCCATACGCACTCATTCACACACATACACACTATGGCCTGGAGGAAACCCATGCCAACACGAGAACATGCCAACTCCACACAGAAACGCCAACTGACCCAGCCGGGACTCAAACCAGCGACCTTCTTGCTATAAGACACCGTGACACCCTCAAAAATCTAGGACCAACAGAAGATTAAAAAATAATAGCTAATAGTTACATTAAAAAAACAACAACATGCAAATAAAAAGACATCAGCCTTTCCATTTTTGTGACCCCTGGGGGGTGTTTACCTTATATTAAAGACGCAGCACACTGATTTTATGGCACCAGGTTAAACTTTCTGACACCTTTACAGCACTCACGTACATTAAAAACCAATACAGGTCGGCGCAATAGCCTAGTGGTTAGCGCGTCGACATATGGTGCAGCAGCACTTCAGGGCGTCCCGAGTTCAAATCCCGGCCTGAGGACATTTCCCGTCCCTACCCCTCTCACTCTCCCACTTCACTTCCTGTCTCATTACTGTCCTATCCACTTAATAAAGGCAAAAAGGCCAAAAATAAATCTTTAAAAAAAAAAAAAAAAACCAATACAGGCCACAACTAAAGATGGAGAATGATCTCCGAGTGGCGTTCTCCAAAATTAAAGGATGTAAAGACTTGGGCTTATTGATGTCAGTGTGTAAGGTTTATATGCTTATAACCACCTCAGTGCATATTGGAAGTCATGAGTTACTGGCATTGTAATTTTGGGGGTCGCAGGCTGAAAAGTTTGAGAACCCCTGGACGAGTCAATGGTGACGACATCAATAAAACACAAGATGCAAATGTTTTGCAACACTCCACAATTTGGTATTTATTCATTCATTCATTTTCCTTCAGCTTAGTCCCTTATTTATCAGGGGTCGCCACAGCGGAATGAACCACCAACTATTGCGGCATATGTTGTATGCAGCGCATTTTATTCCAGCCGCAACCCAGTACTGAGAAACACCCATGCACACTCATTCATTCCCACACTCATACACTACGGCCAATTTAGTTCATCAGCTCGCCTATAGCGCATGTGTTTGGACTGTGGGGGAAACCAGAGCACCCGGAGGAAACCAACACCAACACAGGGAGAACATGCAAACTCCACACGGAAATGCCTACTGACCCAGCTGAGACACGAACTAGCGACCTTCTTGCTGTATATATATATACTTACTAGTACCAGGTTGGACCCCCTTTTGCCTTCAGATCTGCCTTAATCCTTCATGGCGTAGATTCAACAAGGTACTGTAAATATTCCTCAGAGATTTTGCTCCATATTGACATGATAGCATCACACAGCTGCTGCAGATTTGTCGGCTGCACATCCATGATGCCAATCTCTCGTTCCACCACATTCCAAAGGTGCTATATTGGATTGAGATCTGCTGACTGTGGAGGCCATTTGAGTACAGTAAACTCATTGTCATGTTCAAGAAACCAGTCTGAGATGATTCATGCTTTATGACATGGTGCGTTATCCTGCTGGACATGGGCGTAGCAAGTAGGGGGGATAGGGGGGGATAGGGAGGCTCACTTTTAGAGCCAGACTATTTAGAAACAGGTGATTAATAATTATATGAACGTAAACTTTTGGATCTCATTCAGCTATCCCCCTCACTTTTAAAATGTCTGCTACACCCCTGCTGCTGGAAGTAGCCATCAGAAGATGGAGACACTGTGGTCATAAAAGGATGGACATGGTCAGCAGCAATACTCAGGTAGGCTGTGGCGTTGACACGATGCTCATTGTCATTCATTTCGATGGAGCACTACCCTGTACCAAGATGATGGCTCTATTGACACATTCCTTCTAATAGACAACAATAGTGCAGGTGTGGTTTAGATATCTATAGTGTTTATTAGTACACTCAAGCAGCATCACACATTTAAAACCCTGCATACTGCCTCCTGCAGTGTCGGAGTGTTCGAAAAACACTCAGGATTTTCCAAATTTTTTTGCCCTCTTTATACCAGAGCCTTGAGAGTACAGAGGAACACACCAAACAATACACGTAGAGCAGAATCAGGCCAGTTTCATGTGCATTCAGAAACAAGACATCATTCATTCATTCATTTTCTTTTCGGCCTAGTCCCTCCATTAATCTGGGGTCGCCACGGTGGAATGATCCAGTATATGTTTTACGCAGCGGATGCCCTTCCAGCTGCAACCCATCACTGGGAAACATCCATTCATACTCATTCACACACATACAATTTAGCCTACCCAATTCACCTATACCACATGTCTTTGGACTTGTGGGGGAAACACCCGGAGGAAACATGGGGAGAACATGCAAACTCCACACAGAAACGCCAACTGACCCAGCCGAGGCTCGAACCAGCGACCTTCTTGCCGTGAGGCGAACGTGCTACCCACTACGCCACCGTGACGCCCATTTTGGAAACACTCCTACTCAATTTAAAATTCTCAGAAACCATGAAATGAACTGCAGCTCCACACCGGAAAAATGGTCGTGTCCAACTGAGCCTGGTTTCTCTCGAGGTTTCTTTCTTCACTTTGGTCAATTGGTGAAGTCTGTTCCTCCACTGTCACCACTGGCTTGCTTGGTTTGGGACTTGTGGAGCTGCACATTGATGTATTCGCTCTTCAGTGTTTGGACTTTCAGCAGTGAATATTAAACCACACTGAATTGAACTAAACTGAACTCTGAAAACTGGACTGACACAGTTTTAATTGACCATGACCGTCAGAATCTGACTATTGACACAATCTACAGTGTAAAAGCGCTATAGAAATAAACATGAATTAAATTAAATTGAATTGAACTCTGGTAAAAAAGTCCCCTAATTCAGATTGTCCTGAAGCTACAAACACAAACCAACATGAGCAACAGCAGACAGCATCAGGACACCGAGCTCAGCACAACCAAACGATAAAAATGATTTTTTTGGAATGAAGTAAAGCAGGAAAACAAAGCAAACTTGAATGTTATTTGGACCTAAAAATAGATTATACAAACAGCAACATATATAGGTCAAGTAAAGAATACTAAATTAAGTACAAAAATGAGCAAATACAGACCGAGTAAGCACATCTGACCATAGAAAAGGGCATTGGATTTACTATTTTTTAAAGGTAAGTGGTTGCAAGCAATTTATATGGGCTGAATTTAAACAAACAAATTAAATGTAGTAATGTTCAACTTCATTTGTTTGTTTAAATTCAGCCCATATAAATTGTTTGCAACCACAAAAATGTAATAAATCCAGTGAAGAATTTTTTTATCAGTGTAGACATGGGAAACTAACTGGTTTCAAGGTTTACTGCGGTTTGGAAAATTAATTTATCAGGGGTCGCCACAGCGGAATGAACTGACAACCATTCCAGCATATGTTTTACGCAGCGGATGCCTTTCCAACCCAACCCAGTACTGGGAAACACCCATACACACTCATTAACAGACACTCATTCACTATGGCCAATTTAGTTATTCAATTCCCCTATAGCGCATGTGTTTGGACTGTGGGGGAAAACAGAGCACCCGGAGGAAACCCACGCCAACACTGGGAGAACATGCAAACTCCACACAGAAACACCAACTGGCCCAGCCTGGACTCGAACCTGTGACCTTTTTCTTCACTACTACTATGGAATATGTCACAATAAATATTTCTCATGCCAATTAAGCAAGGATAAATCTGAACAGAGAGAGAGAGAAAGAGAGAGAGAGAGAGAGAGAGAGAGAGAGAGAGAGAGAGAGAGAGAGAGAGAGAGAGAGAGAGAGAGAGAGAGAGAGAGTCATGTGTTTCTGCAGTGGATCATCTTGCATGAGCCATCAACGCCTGCTTCAGCAGCAGAGTAATGTACAGTCATTTATTTAATCATATACATCACTGCTACTGAGCAGAAGCAAACTGAACAACAAAGCGGAATAACAACACTGAATAACAATTAGCTTTACATGCTAAAAAATGCTAGGTGATAACAACTCAAATATATTGTATAAATTTAATATAATATAATATAAATTTAATTTAATTAAATTAAAAATACAATGAAAAAAATATAAAATTTAATTATAAATATATTAAATTAAATTAAAAATACAATAAAATAAAATATAAAAATAAAATAGAATAAAGTAATATAAATAAAACTAAATAAATAAAAAATACAATAAAATAAAATATAAAATAAAATAAATTAAATTAAATTAAAAATACAATAAAATAAAATATAAATTAAAATAAATTAAATTAAATAAAAAATACAATAAAATAAAATATAAAATAAAATAAATTAAATTAAATTAAAAATACAATAAAATATAAATTAAAATAAATTTAATTAATAAAAATAAAAATACAATAAAATAAAAAAAATAAATAAATATATATATATATATATATATATATATATATATATATATATATATATATATATATATATATATATATATATATATATAAATAAAATAGAATAAAGTAATATAAATAAAACTAAATAAATAAAAAATACAATAAAATAAAATATTAAATGAAATGAAATTAAAAATAATGAAAAATACAATAACATTAAGTAAAACATGAAATATAATAAAATGAAATAAAAATACAATAAAATTAAAAATAAATTAAAAATACATTAAAATAAAATGTTATTAAATAATAAAACAATTAATAAAATTCATTAAATATAATACAATTTTATTTAATTAAATTTAAAATAAAATAAAGGAAATAAAAATACAATAAAACAAAATAAATAAATACATTTTTAAAAATTTACTTTTCATAGGATTTATATACTGCAACTCTCTAATGTCTCAAAGTGCTTCTGTTATCCTCACTTGTAAGTCACTTTGGATAAAAGCATCTACTAAATGAGTAAATGTACAATGAACCCAGTGTATGGGCTGGTCCATATTAAACCCAGCGCTGGCTTATATGACAACCCAGTATGAACTAACTTTCTAAGCATTGTAGATCTGCCAAATTCATTCATTCATTCATTCATTCATTCATTCAGGGGTCGCCACTGCAGAAGGAACCGCCAACTTATCCAGCATATGTTTTACACAGCGGATGCCCTTCCAGCTGCAACCCATCACTGGAAAACACCCACACACACTCATTTACACACACACACTACGGACAATTTAGCTTGTGAATTGCCTTGTCTACCTATAATTTCCTTAGCTTACCTATACCACATGTCTTTGGACTTGTGGGGCAAACTGGAGCACCCGGAGGAAACCCACGCAAATATGAGGAGAGCATGCAAACTTTACACAGAACTGTCAACTGATCCAGCCGAGGCTTGAACCAGCATTCTTGCTGTGAGGCGATCATGCTACTTACCACCGTGACACCCATCTGCCAAATTACTAAATGTCATTCTCCCTTAATAGCATCTCCCTTTAAAACGAACAAATTTGTTTGAATTTTTTTCTTTTTAAATGGATAGTTTACGCAAAAAAATGAAAATTGTCATCATTTACTCAACCTTTACTTGTTCCAAACCGGTTTGTCTTTTTTTATTTTTTTTATTTTGAAGAAAGCTGGAAACCTGTAACCATTGACTTACATTGACAGTATTTGTTTTTCCTTTTGTGGAAGTGAATGGTTACAGGTAACTGATGTAAAAAAAAAATTGTATATATATATATATATATATATATATATATATATTCATTCATTCATTTTCTTGTCGGCTTAGTCCCTTTATTAATCCGGGGTCGCCACAGCGGAATGAACCGCCAACTTATCCAGCACGATTTTACGCAGCGGATGCCCTTCCAGCCGCAACCCATCTCTGGGAACATCCACACACTCATTCACTTATACACTATGGACAATTTTTTAGCTTACCCCAATTCACCTGTATACCGCATGTCTTTGGACTGTGGGGGAAACCGGAGCACCCGGAGGAAACCCACGCGAATGCAGGGAGAACATGCAAACTCCACACAGAAACACCAACTGACCCAGCCCAGCCGAGGTTCGAACCTGCGACCCAGCGACGTTCTTGCTGTGAGGCGACAGCACTACCTACTGCGCCACTGCATCGCCCATGTATATATATATATATATACAGGGGCGTAGCAACCGGGGGGGACGGGGGGGATATGTCCCCCTCACTTTTAGAGACAGACCATTTAGAAACAGGTGATTAAGAATGTAAACTTATGGATTTCATACAGCTGTCCCTCCCACTTTTAAAATGTCCACTCCGCCCCTGTATATATATATATATATATATATATATATATATATATATATATATATATATATATATATATATATATATATATATATATATATATATATATATATATATATAGCTAATGAATCAAAGAAGCATTGACTTTCGTCGTTTCTTTGCCTACTTTCATTTAAAATTTGGGTCGGGTGTAATAGTACACCACCTTTTTTTAGAACTACACCACTGGTTGCAAGTTTGCGACGCAGTTTGCGAATGTTCGTTGGAACGATGGATTTGGGAAACGGCAAATCAGCGAACTGTGTTTGTAACGATGAAACTTGCGACCTAGTTGGCTAACGATGGTTTTCGGAAACGCACCCCAGATTAACCCAACATAGCAACCCAGCATGTTTAACCCTTCTATTGGGTAAAATTATTAATCCAATATTTTTTGAGTGTACTGATGTGTAGAATCTAATAAAACACACAACATATTAAAGCCTCGCTGATGTTTCCCTGTTTTAACGAAAAACAAACACACACACACACACACACACATACATACAAACACACATGCATACACACACAAACGCACAGAGAAAGAGAGAGAAACTGTACTGTCTTTACATTTTTTTGTGGCACGGTGGCTCAGTAGTTAGAACTGTGGCCTCACAGTAAGAAGGTCACTGGTTCGAGTCCTGGCTGAGTCAGTTGGTGTTTCTGTGTGGAGTTTGCATGTTCTTCCCGTGTTGGTGTGGGTTTCCTCCGGGTGCTCCGGTTTCCCCCACAGCCCAAACACATGCGCTATAGGGGAATTGATCAACTAAACTGGCCGTAGTGTATGAGTATGTGTGTGTGTGTGTGTGAGAGAATGAGAGTGTATGGGTGTTTCCCAGTACTGGGTTGCAGCTGGAAGGGCATCCGCTGTGTAAAACATATGCTGGAATAGTTCATATTTGGATTTCACAATTATAAAATATATGCAGCATAAAATGTAAAAGTTTTGTAAGTATTGTCATTAAAAACGTTTGTGTGTGTGTGTGTGCGTGCGTGTGTGCGTGTGCGTGTAATAAAAAAACTACAATGTAATTAACAATAAAACCGCTATAGCCTGATCACCACCACCAGAAGAGTGCAGAGAAATATCTTACAAACTGAAATCACATGTAATCGAGGATGATAAATATAAATAGACAATAAATGGATGACAAAAGGTGTCAAATAAAAGGGTCAGGTGATCAGGGTTTGCTGTGATGACATCAGCGGTTCAAAGGTTTACTCCCAGACAGAAAGCTCAGCGTATGCCGATACAGCCAATCAGAACGCTCGAAAACGCTGTGTTGAAACAATGCTGATGAGGAAACACTCTCCAGTCAATCATCCAATCAGCTTGACAAACACACTCAAGATAAACAAGCTGCAGTGATTACTTAACACACACTCGTTTGTTATCCGTATCTTTTCACGGCAACTGAACTAAACAACAACAACCTTGTCTTTAAAAAAAACACACTGAAAATGAAAATTAGGTCACTATGGGGCAACACGAAGGAGAGAAATACTATAGTAATTTATAGATACAGTAGTGTTTATGAGCCATACCATAATGAAGTACTGTAATTGCGATTATTCCATAGGTTACACTACAACTAAAGTAAAACACTGTAATAATAGTGCTTAGTCCCTTTATTAATCTTGGGACGCCACAGTGGAATGAACCGACAACTTATCCAGCATATGTTTTACGCAGCGGATGCCCTTCCAGCTGCAACCCATCACTGGAAAACACCCATACACTCTCATTCACACACATACACTACGGACAATTTAGCTTACCCAATTCACCTGTACCGCATGTGTTTGGACTTATTGGGGGAAACCGGAGCACCCGGAGGACAGAAACCACAGAAACCCAGCCGAGGCTTGAACCAGCTTGAACCAGCGACCTTCTTGCTGTGAGGCGACAGCACTACCTACTGTGCCACGACGTCACCAGTGTATTAATATTTATTATAAATTACTATAGTTTTTTTCATGTGGGTGGTCCTAGGGCTAGGCAATATGACAAAAATTCACAACATATAATCTCATATTCTAATATATATGTCACAATATAATATATAGGTGTCATAGTGGCACAGTGGGTAGCATGATTGCCTCATAGCAAGAAGGTTGCTGGTTCGAGCCTCGGCTGGGTCAGTTGGCATTTCTTCGTGGATTTTGCATGTTCTCCACGTGTTCGCGTGGGTTTCCTCCGGGTGCTCCGGCTTCCCCCACAGTCCAAACACATGCGGTACAGGTGAATTGATGAACTAAATTGGCCGTAGTGTATGTGTGTGAATGCAAGAGTATATGGGTGTTTCCCAGTGATGGGCTGCAGCTGGAAGGACATCCGCTGCATGAAACATATGCTGGATAAGTTGGCGGTTCATTCCGCTGTGGCGACCCCTGATTAATAAAGGGACTAAGCTGAAAAGAAAATGAACGAATGAATATAATATAATATATATAATATAATATAATATAATATAATATAATATAATATAATATAATATAATATAATATAATATAATATAAAATAATATAATATAATATATATATATATATATATATTTTTTTTCTATAAATTTAATTAATGTATGTATATATTTATATATATTAACTACATGTAAAGGATTATTTCATTTTTACCTTTTGAAGTACTCAAAAATGTATTGAATATTTATCTCACTTTATTTAGAATTTCAGGATAAATGTTTGATTAAGAATATAATAAATAATAAAATATTTTTAAAACGTTTTTAAGCTAAATAAAATGCAAAATGTAAACATTTTACTTCATGCTTCATGCTAGTATTTCTGTCTGCATCCCCATACAATTGAGCTTATCCAAATCATTTAAAATATTACAGCATATTTACAGTACACTATATTGGCTCTTTTTTAATGATCTAGGCGCAAAGTCTAAAGCTCATGGCGCGAAAGCATTAAGGCTGTGTCTGAATCCACTATTGCTATTTTAAGGACGGTTAAATACACTTTGCGCCTTGGCGCATGGTCTAACAGGGCTGTGTTTATTCTCTTAATGAGTTCTGGGTGTGTTTTGAGCATAACGTGCACTAAACCAATCAGAATCTCCTCTCACATTCCTTTTAAGAGTCAGCATTTGCTATTTACATGGCGGACTCTGTAAGAGTAAAAACTGAACGCTTTACTAGCGAGAAAACAGTTAAACAGAGCATCTGCAGCGCGAGGATAAAGAACGAGCCTCCTCCATTCAGCCTCTTTACTTTCTCTTTACTTTACTCTTTACTCCTTTACTTTGGTGGAGTGAGGAAACGGTGGAAACTCACTCCACTGAACACATCCATTAGCCCACATATTTAATTTCCTTTGTTAAGCGCAAAGATTTGTGTCAAAACTATTTCTAAATTCAGCTCTAATCTCCAGCAAAGGAATAAATGAACAATAATAATGAAGTGTGGTCAAACAACTGAGTTATATCCAAACACACGTCCTGTTCTTATACCCCATATGGTGATGCAGACGTCTCCAAAACCCCACAGGAGGACAAATCTACACTTCTGTTTATTAAAACAAATAAATCTGCAGATAATAAATAATACTGATCATAATAATAACATTATACAGATGCAGATCGTCATGAATAAACTGAAAAAGCCCCCCGAGGTGAAGAAGGCATGGAGGCAGTGGTGTTTATATTAATGTAGTAAATAATCATTTAGTATCATTTTAATCCTTTAATTGTTTTCATCTGTAAAGATATTTGTGTGTTGCTGATCATGCTGTGTGTATTCAGCAGTGTGTAAGTGTTTGGACCTGCATAGGCGCATAACTAACACGCTCTGAAAGAAAAGCATATATGTGAGACCCAACTGTAAATAATGGCCTGTTTTATTACGTAAGTTCTTATCAGCTTCTGTCCTCTGCAAAGCAAACATGAACCTTTCTCTTTCCTCATAGCTGGAGTTAAACGTTGCCTATTTTTTATTTTTTTATCTCAGCAGGAATAAGAGAACTGAAGAATGATCAAAGTTTCATAACTTTAGTTTAAGTGACTAATCACACCATTTATTAATTCATTCATTTTCCTTTGGCTTAGTCCCTTATTTATTAGTGGTCGCCACAGTGTAATGAACCGCCAACTATTCCAGCATATGTTTTACTTAGCGGATGCCCTTATAGCCGCAAACCAGTACTGGGAAACACCAATGGCCAATTCAGTTAATCAATTCCCCTATAGCGCATGTGTTTGGACTGTGGAGGAAACCAGAGCACCCGAAGGAAACCCACGCCAACACGGGGAGAACATGCAAACTCCACACAGAAACGCCAACTGACCCAGCCAGGACTCAAACCAGCGACCTTCTTGCTAACCACTGAGCCACCATGCCACTCTCACACTATTTACTACTGGATTATTCCCTGCCTATTATTAAGATATGAACTGTTTATTAGCAATTATAAAGTATGATCTTATACTACATCCCTCATATCAATACCTAAACCCATCTATTAACTTAATAACTCATTTCTAATAACTGATTTCTTTTCTCTTTGCCATGATGACAGCACATAATATTTGACTATATATTCTTCAAGACACTAGTATTCATCTTAAAGTGACATTTAAAGGCTTAACTAGGTTAATTAGGGTAAAGTTAGGGTAATTAGGCAAGTCATTGTATAACAGTGGTTTGTTCTGGAGACAATCCAAAACTAATATTGCTTAAGGGGGCTAATAATATTGACCTTAATATGGGTTTAATAAATTAGGAACTGCTTTTATTCTAGCTGAAATAAAACAAGTAAGACTTTCTCCAGAAGAAAAAATATTATAGGAAATACTGTGAAAAATTCCTGAATCTGTTCAACATCATTTGGGGAATATTTGAAAGAATTTACAGGAGGGCGAATAATTATGACATCAACTGTATTGTGATCATAAACACAATCATGCCGCGTGCACAAGTTTATAAATCCTCATTTCACAGATTAACTAACATACAAGCAAACTGTGCTCAAATGCAACCATAAACCTGGCATAAAACGAGGAAGAAAGAAAGCTGAATTGAATGAATGAATCCCCCACAGATCCCTGCGATAAAAACATATTTTTTTTCTGGCTGTTTGTTAACTGACAGCAGCATTACAGGCCGTTTGGAGGGGCTGAAAAACCAAAAACTTTGCCCTTTGCTCAGGCCGATCACGAATCACGAGACATT
>LR812539.1:3279670-3302170 GCA_903798195.1 Danio kyathit
CAAGGAAAGCGCTGTATCCTTTGTGTGAAGGTCACCGGACGCTTCCTCCACAGACATTAAACCTCATGATAAAATTATCTGGAAAACATCTAGGCCTGGTTATACAGCCATTCATTTTCCTTCAGCTTAGTAGTTATTTATCAGGGGTCACCACAGTGGAATGAACCACCAACTATTCCAGCATATGTTTTACACAGCTGATTTGCGTCTAGCCGCAACCCAGTTCTGGGAAACACCCATACACACTCATTCACACACACTCATACACTACAGCTAATTTAGTTTATCAATTCCCCTATAGCGCATGTGTTTGGACTGTGGGGGAAACCGGAGCACCTGGAGGAAACCCACGCCAACACGGGGAGAACATGCAAACTCCACACAGAAACACCAACTGACCCAACCGGGACTCGAACCAGCGACCTTCTTGCTGTGAGGTGACAGTGCTAACCACTGAGCCACCGTGCCGCCCAGATATCATCATTATTATAGCATATCTATCACATTATCCTATATATCATTTTGCATCTCATCCCTAATATGGTGAATATATATATATTTTTTTTCCTGGCCAAAATATATTTGAAATATATGTTAATTATATATGCTGTATATACGCTGTTCAGTAAAATACAATAATATAATATATATTATAATATATAAAATTTCAACCAAAATATTATTTAAATACAGCTATTTTAGGGTGAAGAAACTACATTTACAAACCTACAGTCTGTATGGAGATCAAACTATGCATTTATTTTTCCTTTAGCTTAGTCCCTTTATTCATTAGGGGTCGCCACAGCGGAATGAACCGGCAACTTATCCAGCATATGTTCTACACAGAATGCATTTAATATAATAATAATATTGAATAATATTATAAATATTGGGAACCCAGTGGCGCAGTAGGTAGTGCTGTTGCCTCACAGCAAGAACGTCGCTGGGTCGCAGGTTCGAACCTCGGCTGGGCTGGGTCAGTTGGCGTTTCTGTGTGGAGTTTGCATGTTCTCCCTGCGTTCGCGTGGGTTTCCTCCGGGTGCTCCGGTTTCCCCCACAGTCCAAAGACATGCAGTACAGGTGAATTGGGTAAGCTAAATTGTCCATAGTGTATGAGTGTGAATGTGTGTGTGGAAGTTCCCAGAGATGGGTTGCGGCTGGAAGGGCAGCCGCTGCGTAAAATCGTGCTGGATAAGTTGGCGGTTCATTCCGCTGTGGCGACCCCGCAAGGGACAAAGCCGACAAGAAAATGAATGAATGAATTATAAATATTATAATACTATATGATAACAACAATGATATAATAATAATAATAATAATAATAATATGGATGTAATAATAACATTATTATTATTTTCATTATTATTACAATATCATTATTAATATCATTATTAATATTATTATTATTATCATCATCATTGTAATAAAAATATTATTATTACAGTAATATCATTAAAATACTACTACTACTATTAATAATAATAATAATAATAGTTATTATTATTATATTTATTATTAGTATATATATATATATATATATATATATATATATATATATATATATATATATATATATATATATATTATATATATATATATATTAGTATTAATAGTATTAGTAGTAGTATTATTAATAAAAATAATAATAATAATAATGATAATAATAATAATAATAATTAATATTATTATTGTTATTATTATTGTTAGTATTATTATTGCAATATTATTATTATTATTATCTTTGTAATAAAATAATGATAATAGTAAAATATTATTATTATCATTATTATTACAACATTATTATTAATACTACTACTACTAATAATAATAATGTAATAATAATATCATTATTATTATTATTATTATTATTACTGTAATAAAAAATTATAATAATACTTATTATTATTATTATTACATTATTATTAATAATAGTACTACTAATACTATTAATAATAATAATAATTATTAATATTAGTAGTAGTAGTACTAGAAGTAGTAGCAGTAGTAGTAATATTAGTATTATTATTATTAATAATATTGTAATATAATAATAATAATAATTATTATTATTATTATTATTATTATTATTATTTTTAATAATACTACTACTAATTCTAATATTATTGTTATTATTATTATTATTATTATTATTATATTACAATATTATTAATACAACTATTACTACTACTATTACTACTACTAATAATAATAATAACAGTACCTGATACGCATCTTAAGTATCATCAAATACAGTTGGATATATATATATATATATTTTTTTTTTTTGTTTGTTTATTTATTTTTATGTATGTTGATTGGTTGAAATATAGATCTTCTTAAAATGTTACATGTGAATATAATTTCTTTGATTGAAATATACGGAGGATAAATTGTATATTTTAATTATTTATACAGGCCTGTATATATATTTTAAATTACATTCAATCAAAGACATTTGTATGAAAATATTTTTAGAAAATATATTTATGTAAATACATTTTGAAATATGTTTTAGCAAATTTGTTTTCGGGGTCATTTTCTATATATTGTGAAAAATATTTCAATGTATATAGTATATTTTTGGTATCTGAGTGTCTTGATCAGCTGTAATGATCCACCAATTTAAGCACCATGCTCAGAATAGCCGGTCAGGAGTGTGTTTATGGTGGAGTCAGTCGCTCGGCTGCTGGGAACGTTCTTCCAGCGTCAGCTTTACTGGAACAGCTCCGGATCGGGTTCCAGATCAATGCCAGCTGGGTGCACACGTTTA
The DNA here is from genome assembly GCA_903798195.1 of Danio kyathit. Lineage (NCBI taxonomy): Eukaryota > Metazoa > Chordata > Actinopteri > Cypriniformes > Danionidae > Danio > Danio kyathit. The sequence goes on from LR812539.1 coordinate 3,282,441, forward strand.
TGTTATTGTTGCCAGCATTAATGCCCTTTTAATCTTTAAGAGATTACCAGCATCGATCCGCCATCGGTCAGAAACACATATTTGTTTGAGTAAGTGACAGAACTCACACACATTATTGGACAACGGCAACAAAATAAACTGTTTATTTTTGGTTTCTGATTCTGTCCTTTGAGGAGTGCATGAAATGGTAACAGATCTCTGATTGGGCATTAAAGATAAGCTATTCCTGCTGATATTGGCTTATTATAGGGGGGATTCTAGAACAGCGGGTACATTTTGTATTTTTGCTATAGACTTGTAGCCACTAAAAAAAAAAAGATTTACTGGATTTGCTAAATTTATACAAATAACATTATATATATATATATATATATATACACACACAATAGTTCTGTCTGGTTCTCGAATCTAATTGGATGATAGCAGTGCGATATTCTGCAATATCAGCACTCGTACAGCCTCTTCACCCTTGTGTATCACTCTGCCCACATAGAGTGACAGCAGATCAATAAACTCACTACAGTTTGACAAATATTGCAGCTGTTGGACAACATCATGTATTTTTGAGGCTTTTTAGGAGAGAATGTAGTTGTTTAGATTGCAGCTATGCAGTTTATTTATAAGGATAGTGGCTGTTTTAAATATTTATCATTTCAGAGATTCATCACATTGGCGGCCATCAGCCTGTCATTGAGCAGAGCAAAGACGGTTGATGCTCTGCCACAAGATGGCGACAGAGACCGCATAATAAGCCCTTAGAGGAGAAGAACTCAGTGTACTTCAATCTACAGCTGATCAAATGATTATTAAACAGGTAAGTGAAACTCTAAGTTGATCTCTCTCTTGTGTATGTTGTATAGTGCTGTATTTATACCATAGTAATCTGCTAGTGTTTGCTTTGCTTTGGCTTTTTCAGGGTTTATTATTGTGATCTCCCGACAACAACAGAGAAATACTGGGAAATCTCTGTAGACTGATGGCATTTCATGCTGTTCAGCCTTATAATCTTAAAATGTGAGCAAAATCAGCTGTTTTGTCATCACTTTAGACATTACGCTAGAGAATCATTCAAACACTAGCTCTAATGTGACTATGGTAAAGCGGTTTCTGCTGTTCTGACGTCAGCTGCAGATGTGAATATTGTTCATATATATATATATATATATATATATATATATATATATATATATATATATATATATATATATATACAGTTGAAGTCAGAATTATTAGCCCCCCTGTTTACTTTTTTCCCCAATTTCTGTTTAACGTAGAGAAGATTTGTTCAACACATTTCTAATCATAATAGTTTTAATAACTCATCTCTGATTTATTTTATCTTTGTCATGATGACAGTAAATAATATTAGACTAGATATTCTTCAAGACACTTCTATACAGCTTAAAGTGACATTTAAAGGCTTAACTAGGTTAATTAGGTTAACTTGGCAGGTTAGGGTAATTAGGCAAGTTATTGTATAATGATGGTTTGTTCTGTAAACAATTAAAACAAAATTAGCTTAAAGGGGCTAATAATTTTCACCTTAAAATGGCTTTTAAAAAATTAAAAACTGCTTTTATTCTAGCCGAAATAAAACAAATAAGACTTTCTCCAGAAGAAAAAATATTATCAGACATACAGTGAAAATTTCCTTGCTCTGTTCAACATAATTTGGGAAATATTTAAAAAAGAAAGGAAATTCAATGGAGGGCTAATAATTCTGACTTCAACTGTGTATATGACAATTAAATTCACTGGATTTACAGTATAATTAAATCAAATATTATTATCTGACTTTTATCCCCTGTTCATCCTTGTAAATGATCTTTGACACAACCCTTATTGTATAAAGCACGGCATGCCTTAATACCATATATAAACCTCTATTCCTAATATTCACTCATTCATTCATTTTCCTTCGGCTTAGTCCTTTATCAAGGTTTGCCACAGCGGAATGAACCTCCAACTATTCCAGCATATGTTTTACACAGCAGATGCCCTTCCAGCTGCAACCCAGTACTGGGAAACATCCATACACACTCATTCTCACACACACACACACTCATACACTACGGCCAATTTAGTTAATCAATTCCCCTATAGCGCATGTGTTTGGACTGTGGGGGAAACCGGAGCACCCGGAGGAAACCCAACACCGGGAGAACATGCAAACTCCACACAGAAATGCCAACTGGCTCAGCTGGGACTCGAACCAGCGACCTTCTTGCTGTGAAATGACAGTGCTAACCACTGAGACACCGTGCCGCCCAAACCAATAATATTAATAAATGTATTTTAAATATATATAGATACAGATACGCTTTCATACAGATGGCTCACAATTATTACATTAAATAAAGTTAATAATTCTATTTAATAATTAATTTCAAATATATTTAGAAACTTGATACTTTAAATATATAGATATTGCAAAATCACCAAAAACAATAGTGAATTAATTCATTCATTTCCTTTTCGGCTTAGTCCTTTTATTAATCAGGGATCACCACAGTGGAATGAACCGCCAAATTATCAAGTTTTACACAGTGGATGCCATTCCGGCTGCAACCCATCACTGGGAAACATCCATACACATTCACCACACTCATACACTACGGACAATTAAGCCTACCCAATTCACCTGTACCACATGTCTTTGGACTTGTGAGGGAAAACCCACGCCAACACGGGGAGAACATGCAAACTCCACACAGAAATGTCAACTGACCCAGCCGAGGCTCGAACCACCGACCTTCTTGCTGTGTGACGATCGTGCTACCCACTGCGCCACCGTGACGCCTCTGTCATTCCCACCAAAATGCCTTTCAGGCATATGATAAATAGTACAACCTCAGATGTGTTCTTATGTATATATTAACCGATATATCGGCAAACAGAGGCCATATAGAGTCTGAATAATACAGTTGAATAATACAGTTAATGGACAAGAGTTATTAAAGCTATTATGTTTAAAAAATGTGTTCTGCTCTCCATTAAACATAAACTGGAGGAATAAATATAAAATAATTCATATTTATCATGTTGCTAATACTTCTGACTTCAACTGTATAGTGAGCCTGGCGACATGCAGCCATTATAAAGTCAGTGTTTCTTTAAGCATGTGCCTGATGTCACCGCAGAAAAGCAGCCTGTCTCTGCGCTATTAATTTGGTCAAATTAAAGGTGACGTCTGACTGGAGCTTATTCTGCGCAGGCAATCAGCCGTCCAGACACAGCCGACAAACAGCTTTATTAACGAAATGATCAAACGGGACAAGCCTGTACAGCAGTCGGGACGGAGGAGATTGAAAAAGAGAGAAGCGCAGGGTCCCGGCCTGTAAATGAGACCGAGCCGCGGAGAGATAAATATTCCTGCAACCCGTGCCAGACTGCATTCACCGAGACGTCTGTCTTTATTTGGCCTTCTGCAATGACTATTTCACTTTACAATTCTAGAAGAGACTGCAAACAAATACGCTGCAAACCAACCGAATGCTTTTCTTCGTTTTGTAGTCCAGAATTTTGAGCCCTCCTGTATATTTTCCCCCAATTTCTGTTTAACGAAATGAAGATTTTTTTTTTTCAACACATTCATTCATTCATTCATTCATTCTCCTTCAGTTTAGTTTCTATTTCAGAGGTCACCACAGTGGAATGAATCAAAGCCAATCTAAAGATACCGGACGAGCCATAGATATATACATTAGATATTGTTTACAGGCCCTGAGCATGCGTCAATATCGCCGCCATATTGGTACAGGCTCCTAGAACAAAAGTCATTCAATCCTACTAAGTCAAGACCAAAGCCAATCTGAAGATGCTGGACTTTTGCGCTGTAAATAAATAAATAAAGAGACTAAAGCAAGGGACTGTTAATAAACGAACGGATCAGAAAATGTATTAAATGCTTAAATATACTGTTTATTTTTATTGTTTTATCCTAAAATTGTTGATTGCTAAATATAGTATCATTCATTCATTCATTTTCTTTTCGGCTTAGTGCCATTATTAATCTGGGGTCGCCACAGCGGAATGAACTGCCAACTTATCCAGCATATGTTTTACACAGTGGATGCCCTTCCAGCTGCAACTCAGTACTGGGAAACATCCACACACTCCCATTCACACTCATACACCACAATTCAATTCACCTGTACCGCATGTCTTTGGACTGGTGGGAAAAAACCGGAGCACCCGGAGGAAACCCACAGCATCACGGGGAGAGCATGCAAACTCCATACAGAAATGCCAACTGATCCAGCTGAGGCTCGAATCAGCGACCTTCTTGCTGTGAGGCGATCACTGCGCCACTGTGAGGCCCTAAATATAGTATTCATAAATTCATTTTTCTTCGGCTTAGTCCCTTATTTATTACGGGTCGCCACAGCGGAATGAACCGCCAACTATTCCAGCATGAGCTGCAGAGTTTTCAACTTGCAAAACTTTCCAACTCGCAAGCAAAGATTTTATATCTGCAAAAATATTAAACAGAACCGAAAGCAAAATGAATGAGTGCACAATAAGAAATCTGGTGGGAAAATGCATAAAATGGCAACAATTTATTTTTTGCAGTGCACATTTTTTTTATATCAAAGACGTTTTTTGAATTAAATGTTTTTTTTTTTATTTGAAATCTTAAATTTTTTTATTACACTGTACCTAATTTTGGTCAAAAACGTCATATGTTTGTTTGAATAATAAAGACACAAAATAACCCTGGCATACATGGGTTCAAAACTTTTCAACCCGCAAACAAAACAATTTAACTGGCAAGCAAAGATTCTAGATGTGCAATAAATGACAGCAGAACAGTGAGCAAAATTAATGAGTGTGCAATGAAAATTGTGGTAACTGCATACAATAGTTTATTTTTGCATTCCAAAGAATTTTATTATCATCGACAATTTAATTAAATGCTTTTTTTATTTGTAATATTTAATTTTTTAATTATCATGTACTTATTTTTTTCCTAAAAGTAAATATTTTTTGATTGAATAATAAAGAAACAAATCTAACTCCATACGAAACCGTAGCACCCGGAGGAAACCCAAACACGGGGAGAACATGCAAACACACAGAAACGCCAACTGAGCCGGAACTCGAACCAGCAACCTTCTTGCTGTGAGGCCACAGTGCTAACCACTGAGCCACCCCTTTTTCAACACATTTCTAAGCATAATAGTTTTAATAACTCATTTCTAATAATGGATTTATTTTATCTTGAAACAAAAATAAAAGAAGATAAACTAAAATACAAAAATAAATAAAATAAGAATAAGAGCGCAAAGTGCGGTTTGTGCAACATTTAGTGCAAATAAGACAGGACAAGAAACAGTAATGCCGTCCGACTAGTTAGCCAACTAAGGTCACAAGTTGCGTCGTTACAAACATAGTTAGTTGATTTGGCGTTTCCTAAATCCGTCGTTCCAACAAACATTCGCAAACTGAGTCGCAAACTTGAACGCTTGCGACTACACCTCTAGAGCTGTAGTTAGAAACATAGTTCCTGGCTGTGTTCTATTCCCACTTATCCCCCCTATGCCCTATTCATTTAGAACATTCTAACATTTAAACTTGGAATGATTAAAAACAGCATTAAAGTCATCTCTCTTAGGTGTAATTTGCTTTCAAAGTATTTTTACAGTTCAGTTTTGGCGATCTTCATGTTTACAATTGCGCTCCCTTCGCAGTGCACTCTGAAAACATTGATGTCATTTTGAACACAGCCGTGGCTCATGACGAAAGCTAAAAGTGACCTGTTATTTAAAAGCGGAATTTATGTTACGTCTCCAAAGCTTGTGAAAACAAAAAACATAGCATACGTTAATGCTTTTAATTTATAGTAGGTTATTTATTAAGTATCTGTACCAGGAGCGTCGCTAGACCCAATTTACTGGGGCATGTGCCCCAGTAAAAATTACCAGTGCCCCAGTAAACGTGTTGAGATATGATTTACTTCATATGCAAGTGTATGTATTAAGAGTGGTAATCCCAGAATAAAGACGTTATTCTCTATGTGCAACCGAACCAACGCTGGTAAAAGCAGTGTAGTTTAATCAAAAAGCAAACTAACGCATCTCTGCATGTGCGCAGAAAACCACACCCACGCGCCTCACACACCGCTCCTGCTGGACCCGGACGCGCTGCTCTTCTCCCGGTGGGAGCCCCGGTTGTTATGCACGCCGAAAAAAGTACTTGCTGCTCACGCGCCGCTTATGCATTGTGAAACCGCCGTAAGAGCCTTTTATGCGGAGGTGACGGCACGCAGTGAGTTTTGTAAGTCGACAAAACTAAAGTTTAAATAATGTGATTACTAAGCATGTCTCCTGATAGATTTTTTTTATGAGGTAAAAAGGAGGGATGCAGTCAGGGAGGTAAAGACTTACCTAATTCTCGGCCATGTCTAAGACAACAACAGATAATTCTATAAAACCTGTTTTTTTTGTATTCTATAGAATTGTCTGACTTCATTCAAATGAAATTATTATTCATGCAAAAGATTTCTTAAATGATCTTAGCATCACTCCAGTTGTGTCTTTACGTTGTTTTCTAGTTACTTTTAGGATTAATTTCTGTAATTTAGAATAATAATTGTACAATAACAATAATGCTTTTATTTATTAATCATTTGTCGTGTATAATATATAACTATATATAACTATATATTTTTTTATATAGGGGGGGGGGGGGGGAGGGGGGAGCGATGTGCCCCAGTAGAGCTTTATGTCTAGCAACGCCCCTGATCTGTACTGTATATGAGATGGGCCTGCTGGTTAGAACTTTTCTGCAGTGGTTTACATGTGTCAAATTGTAAAAGTAGACTTTAAACATTTTTTAAATAATAAATAAACAATATCCTACTTAATAATAATAATAATAAAAAAAAATTTTGAATTATAATAATAATAATCATCATCATCGTCATCATTATTCTTATTAATATTATTATTAAAATATTACTATTTATTTCCTAATAAATAATAAATATTAAATTTGATTTCTTAATAAATCGCCTCATTATTTATTTATTTATATGATTTATATATGATATTAGAATATATGTTAGCTTTTGTAAGTGATTTTATGTTAATTTAGAATAGAATATGTGATGTTCTCAATAATATCTGTAAAGGAAACACAGGCTCTATATGTGCCATTTACATATATTTCAATTAATATGGAAAGCGAGTGCATGTTTTTTTTAAGTGTGTGTGTGTGTGTGTGTAAAACAATATAATTTGCACAAAGAAATTATGGAGTTCTTCTCTAAAGAAGTTGTTACTCCACCCCGTTTAGAGCATAATTATGGGCGTTTTACGTTATAACTAACGTGGTTCAAACGACGGATCTGCCACAGAGAAACTACGAGTTTTGGGAAACACTCGTCACTACATCATTCATTTCCCAAAAGATGCATCATACAATGATAGTTCAGCCGAGAGTTACGTCATTGTTTGGGAAACGAACCCCTGTACATCCTCTTTGGTTTGTTGCATTTTCATTTCTTTTTGTATTTATATGTACAGCAAAATTATTCGCCCTCCTGTGAAATTTTATTAATAATATTTCCCAAATTATGTTGAACAGATTCAGGAATTTTTCACAGTATTTCCTCTAATATTTTTTCCTCTGGAAAAAATACTATTTGTTTTATTTCGGCTAGAATAAAAGCAGTTTTTAATTGTTTTTAACCCATGTTAAGGTCAATATTATTAGCCCCCTTAAGCAATATTAGTTTTGGATTGCCTACAGAACAAACCACTGTTATACAATGACTTGCCTAATTACCCTAACTTTACACTAATTACCCTAGTTAAGCCTTTAAATGTCACGTTAAGCTGAATACTAGTGTCTTGAAGAATATCTAGTCTAATATTATGTGCTGTCATCATGACAAAGAGAAAAGAAATCAGTCATTAGAAATGAGTTGAAGTTAAAACTATTATGATTAGAAATGTGCTGAAGAAAATCTGCTCTCTGTTAAACAGAATTCGAGAAAAAAAATACAGGAAAGCAAATAATTCAGACTGTATATAACAATAGACGTGTCGTTTTGATTTGTAAAGCACTTTAACGTTAGCTTTTTTTAAACGTGCTACATATAAATAAAGCAAAAGCAAACAAAAGGCAGGTGCCGGGCTGCACATCTCTGCCTGTTTAACCCAAGACAAGGTGACGTTTTGTGCGTGGAGCTGAGGGTCACGCAGAGATTTCTATCAATAATTCATCGAGCCGCTGCAGCCTCTGTTCTTCTTTTCAATTCCCCTGCAGATCACATAATACCTTCCCCCAACCCAAAGCCATCTGTGAGACCAGAGCCTGCAGGGAAACAGCATTACAGCGCCTACGCCAGCAACATCTCACCAACATTCACACTTCTGCTTCAAAATCACACACGGAAAACACATGCATTCATCAACACAGCAATGATGTTCACACAGGAATGTTTAGATGCCATGTTTTGGTATGCCATTATCTGTTGTGCTATTAAACACACTCCAAGAGCCTTAAGAAAGCAAGCAAAAGAATAGCCTTAATGCACGGACTTGTGTGTATGTGTGTATCTTGTATTCCTCATATTCTGGAGACCAAATGGGAATACCAATAGTCAATTTTAGATGGCATGTTTTGGTTTATCAATATCGGCTGTGTTATTAAACACACTCCAAATCATTCAGAAAGCAAGTAAAAGAACAACCTTAATGCACGGCCTGTGTGTGTGGATCTTTTACTCCTCACATTTGGTCCCCACAAGGATATAAATACTAGTCAATTTTAGATGCAATGTTTTGTATGCTGTTATCTGTTGTGTTTATTAAACACTCCCTAAAACCTTTAGAAAGCGAGCAAATAAACTTAATGCACAGCCGTTGTGTGTGCATGTGTGTGTGTGTGTTGTATTCCTCACATTTGGTCCCCACAAGGATATCAATACTAGTAAATTTTAGATACCATGTTTTGTTTTTGTGTTATTAAGCACACTTCAAAAGTCTTTAGAAAGCATGTAAAATAACCAGTCTTAATGCACGGCCTGTGTATCTTTGTGTCTGTGTGTCTTTTATTCCTCACATTTGGTCCCCACAAGGATATAAATACTAGTCAATTTTAGATGCCATGTTGTGGTATGCCATTATCTGCTGTGTTTCTTAAACACACTCCAAAGGACTTTAGAAAGCAAGCAAATAAACAGTCTCAATACACGTGTTTGAGTGTGTTTATGTATCTTTTACTCCTCACATTTGGTCCCCACAAGGATATTAATACTAGTATTTTTTAGATGCCATGTTTTGGTATGCTGTTATTGGCTGTGTTATTAAACACACTCCAGAAGCCTCTAGAATGCAAGCAAATAAACAGTCTTAATGCATGTGTTTGTGTGTATATTTTATTCCTCACATTTGGTCCCCACAAGGATATAAATACTAGTCAATTTTAGATGCCATGTTTTGGTATGCCGTTGTCTGCTGTGTTTCTTAAACACACTCCAAAAGCCGTTAGAAAGCAAGCAAATAAACAGTCCTAATGCATGTCTTTGTGTGTGTGTATATATCTTTTACTCCTCACATTTGGTCCCCACAAGGATATAAATACTAGTAAATTACAGATGCCATGTTTTGGTATGGCATTATCTGTTATGTTAATAAACACACTCCAAAAACATTTAGAAAGCAAGCAAATAAACAATCTTAATGCACAGAATGTGTGTGTGTATCTTGTATTTCTCACATTTGGTCCCCACAAGGATATAAATACTAGTAAATTTTAGATGCCATGTTTTGGTATGGCATTATCTGTTATGTTATTAAACACACTCCAAAAACCTTTAGAAAGCAAGCAAAAAAAAAAAACAATCTTAATGCACAGAATGTGTGTGTGTATCTTGTACTTCTCACATTTGGTCCCCATAAGGATATAAATACTAGTAAATTTTAGATGCCATGTTTTGGTATGACATTATCTGCTGTGTTATTAAACACACTCCAAAGCCTTTAGAAAGCAAGCAAAATAAACAATCTTAATGCACAGAATGTGTGTGTGTGTGTGTATCTTGTATTTCTCACATTTGGTCCCCACAAGGATATAAATACTAGTAAATTTTTGATGCCATTTTTTGGCATGACATTATCTACTGTGTTATTAAACACACTCCAAAGGCCTTTAGAAAGCAAGCAAAATAAACAATCTTAATGCACAGAATGTGTGTGTGTATCTTGTATTTCTCACATTTGGTCCCCATAAGGATATAAATACTAGTAAATTTTTGATGCCATGTTTTGGTATGACATTATCTGCTGTGCTATTAAACACACTCCAAAGGCCTTTAGAAAGCAAGCAAATAAACAATCTTAATGCACGTGTTGATGTTGTTGTTGTGTGTGCGTAAGTGTGTTTGTATCTTTTATTCCTCGCATTTGGTCCCCACAAGGATATAAATACTTGCAAATTTTAGATGCCATCTTTTGGTATGCCGTTATCTGCTGTGTTATTAAACACACTCCAAACCATTTAGAAAGCAAGCATAAGAACAGTCTTAATGCATGGCATGTGTGTTTGTTTGTGTGCGTGTGTCTTGTATTTCTCACATTTGGTCCCCACAAGCATATAAATACTAGTAAATTGTAGATGCCATGTTTTGGTATGCTATTACATGCTGTGTTATTAAACACACTCCAAAGGCCTTTAGAAAGCAAGCAAATAAACAATCTTAATGCACGGCCTGTGTGTGTGTGTGTGTGTGTGTGTGTGGATTGTATTCCTTACAATGTGGGGACCAAATGAGGATATCAATTCTAGTCAATTATGTGGGGATATTTTTTGGTCCCCATAAGGACAACTGCTCATAAATAAGACAGAATGAAGTATTTTAAAAATGTAAACATGCCTATTGTATTCCCGTGATGGTTGCTTTAGGAGTAGATGGAGAGAATATAGAGAAACATGCAGAAACATCATTACGCTATAGGAAAGTCCCTATAAATATTGCTGTACGAGTGTGCATTGTGCCACACTCACTCACACACACACACACACGCGCGAGGCATCAGAGCTGTCCATTATTTCAGTGAATAATTGTGCATCACCCTACAAATGAAAAATCAATACGCACCAAGCTTTTATTTTAATGCACTGATAGGATGCTGTTCGGCGGGACGACACCGTTTCTGACACCTACTACAAACTACACTGAAGACGAGCATTCAGCTCTTGCTTTTTCTCCATCCGAACAAAGGAAAGGGGGTCTGCGCCGCCCATCGCTAGAGGGGGCAACAAGCCTGATGGAGCGGGGCAGGAGGGGAATATAACAGCCAGTAATTACCAACACATCCCTATTCAGCACCTCTCTGAAAGGCTTTTCTTCAACACACACACACACACACAGAGAGAGAGAGAAAGAGACAGACGGCTCCTCCACACACAGCACGCTCAACTTGTGTTTATATATCAAGTGTGTTTTCAAGTCAATGCATGTAAACAACACAAGCACTATATAAAAAATCGCATCATGAATTATGTACGTGCATTTCTGCACTCTTAAAAATAAAGGTTTCTGGATATTGCTTTTTTTACTGTGATTTTTAAGTCTTTCAAATGCAAAAAAATAATAATAATAATGACGCACACATTTTCTTCAGGGTTTTTTTTTTTAAAAAAGTCATTCAAAAGCAGAATAATTAAATATTGTTGCACTAATTTATGTGCATTCTACACTCTTAAAAAATAAAGGTTTCTAGCTTTATTCCCTTATTTTTAAATTATTCAAATGTTATATTTACATTTTAGCATTTCCGTCAATTGCAAGAAAGCACCTTTATTTTCTGACGAGTGCAGCTTTCTTTTGATAGCAAACAAACAGAGCTGTTTTCTTCTGCATGCACCCTGCCAATTGAGTTTAAAAGCAGATACCTTGTCTTACCTGCAAGCCGAAGGGCCGACATCCTCTGAAACTCGGGCTCCTGTAACCACTTCCACATGCGCCGAAACGTCTCGCGGCCCGACTTGAGTTTACTCCAGGGTTTGGGGTTCCGCAGCAGGTCGGACAGGGTGCCCTGCGAGCGGCACAGCACCCGCTGCGCGAAGATGGCCTGCGGGATGCTGTAGCGCTTCAGCTCGGCCGTGATCCGCTGCGCCACTTCCTTGGTGTTGATCTCTTCCAGCTGCCCGGAGCCAGAGCCCGGAGCGCCGCAGGAGGAGGAGGAGGAGGAGAGCGGTCTGTCCCGGTTGGAAGCCAACACGGGCCCGTGGGATGGAGGGTGGCCCGGGTGCGCGTGCATCCCGTTGAGATGCGGCATCATGCCCGCCGCGGGGCCACCGAGGCCTCTGGAGAGGTGCTGGTCCCCCCTGCTCAGCATGGCAGTGTGCGCGTCGAAGTTGGAGCTCAGCATCTTGTCGTGGCCGTAATTGTGCAGCGTCGGCTGCGCGCTGTGTATGGAGCCCAAGCCGTTGCCCAGAGGGGACAAACTCTGCCCCATGCCGCTCATATCTTTGTGGTAGGGGCTGTAGAGGTTGTTCATGGCCGGTAGAGTCCTCTCGTCCCGCATGAGAGTGAAACTGCCGCTCACGTTCCCGGAGAGCCGCTGGTGGTGGTGATGATGGTGGTGGTGCGGATGGTGGAATTTGTCGGAGACTGTGGAGATCGGCGGTAGCGGCTGCAGCGGGGTGAGCGTGGTGTAGGTGCCGCTCATCCCGGGCGGGGAGGTGTCGCAGGGCATGCTCATGGCGTGATGGAGCGGTAGGGAAAGCTCCGGACGGTACTCTCCGCCTCCGCCGCCGCCGCCGCCGTCCAGTATCGAAGCCATGCTGGAGACCATCGCGGAGCGCGACGGAGCCACGCTCAGGTCCTGGTGTATCCGCAGAGCAGCCCCCGGGTTGCGGCTGTGATGGGGGCTGTGGCTGCTCATCAAGTCCTGCTCATGGCTTATTCCAGCATGTAGGCTGCCAATGTCCATTGTCATCTCTGGATTCATGGCGTACGCATCCAAATCCTTGGCCAGGCATCGATAGGCGTTATAGGCAGTCTTCATTCAGTCCATTGATTTATGTCCAGCTTTGTGCCAGGGATGGGTTTTCTCTCTCCTTGTTATTTTTTTATTACTAAGGCCTCTCGGTTTTTTCTTTTTTTTTCCCCTCCTTCTTAATAAATAAAAAAACACCGATCTCTATCAGACGGGCCAGTGCTGATTTCTCCCCATGTCCGAGCCCTCTACTCCTCCTGCGTCTTCTGTTTGGGCAGCTGGAGGTGTTCGGGGTGGGCTTGCTCCGCGCGCACCCGACCCTGCTGAAATGGGAGGAGCTACGGTCTTGATGGACAGGCCGGCGGGCCAATCGCGTTGCGGAGAGCGCGGCTCGTTAGTGTTCTGGCCAATGGCTGAAGCGCGGACGCGGTTGTTTGGAGTCGCTGCCTTTGCATCTGGAATCTGGCGTCAGACGGTCCCTTTACTGTCACTCCAAACGGATCATTCGTTCAGTTCATCATCTAGCCTATCCCCAACCCCCCTCCAAAAAATAATCATACACACATACAGCCATTTAAAAAGAATCAGGCCAAATACTGTGCAATGTAACTGTAAAACGGAAATTCTGTGCATTTTTAATGCATATTGATCACATTAGTGTTTATTCTATCTATCTATCTATCTATCTATCTATCTATCTATCTATCTATCTATCTATCTATCTATCTATCTATCTATCTATCTATCTATCTATCTATCTATCTATCTATCTATCTATCTATCTATCTATCTATCTATCTATGAGAATGCTTTGATTAATTAAAAAACAACTGCACACTTGCGTAAATGTTGAAAGACACATTTTTCTCAAATAAACACATAATTCAAGACTAATTCTTTACATTAATATTTAAATCATTAATTACTCTATGCATATTACATTGAAAATACTGCAAATTTGTAAAGCTTGTAAATTTAAAAACACTATGTAAACCAATGGCCAAAAATCCCGTTTATTATTTAGAGTAAATTTGCGCGATGTTGTTTTAATTCTGTATGCGCACACACTCTTAAATTTAGCTGACAAAAAGATCTGCATTTTTAAAATTCTAGTAAGTTTCAGGGAACTACAAATCACATCTTTTGAGTCAAATCGATCAACCCACAGCAAGTTATCTGCCTTGAAGTGATTCAGAGGTAACAGATTTCTCCAAAGCCGGTTGCTATTTTGTTTGGAGGATGCGCAGATGTTGCTTTTGTTTAAAGCGACTGTAATTAAGGATGAGCGACAGAAGTCTGAAAAGCGTGACCTATTTTTCTTTTGATCAGCTGTCAGAGGAGGAGCAGGGGCCCCAATGTCCTCCCCGGCCCTTCAGCTGCCGCAAATTGGAGGAAAAGTGTCCGCGTGTACCTGCCAGAAAAGCGGAGGAAACTCAAGACGGACAACAGAGTTTGATTCCTGCTCTGATGCTTTTGTGCAGCTCTGCTTTGGCACACTCCAACTAATGCGAAGAATCACGGACTGAAAAAGGCCCTTATTCATGTCAAAGAAAATCGATATTTGAAAGAGAGAGAGAGAGAGAGAGAGAGAGAGAGAGAGAGAGAGAGAGAGAGAGAGAGAGAGAGAGAGAGAGAGAGAGATCCAACGTGGACTTTGTTTTCTTTCCAAATGCATAAAAAAGTTGAAATGCTAAAGTTTATTTAGGCAAGGCTAGTTTTTTAAATATGCACATTTCATACACAATAAAAATAAGAGGAATAAATATACAAAATAAAAACAAGAAATATTAAATATTATAGAGAAAAAAAAAGATTTTTTTAAAGCAGATGAATTTAACATACACGCACTCTTGTTAAATTAGCCTATTACTTCCATTTAGGACTTTATATATTAATATTTATTTAATTTGTTTATAATCCTGCTTTTTTGTTGCTTAAAACCGAAACATATATTTACATAAAAGGAAAATAATCAATAAATAATTTGTAGCATGTTATTAATGATAAACAAAAGTGTAACTGATAGTACACTACTTTGTAAACAACAAGTAATACATATGTAGTAATTATATATATATAAACAGTCTATATAATAAATAAAATTTCCCAGTACTGGGTTGCAGCTGAGGGGCATCCGCTGAGTAAAACATATGCTGGATAGGTTGGCGGTTCATTCCGTTGTGACGACCTCTGATTAATAAAGAGACCAAGCCGAATGAATATTAATGAATGAATAATAAATAAATAGAAGACAATTAATTATAAAAAAATAAATATATTTAATCTCCGTGTTGGCGTGGGTTTCCTCCGAGTGCTCCGGTTCCCCCACAGTCCAATCATATGCGCTACAGGGGAATTGAATAAGCTAAATTGGACGTGGTTTATGTGTGTGTGTGAATGAGTGTGTATGGGTGCTTTCCAGTGCTGGGTTGTGGCTGGAAGGGCATCCGCTGCGTAAAACACATGCTGGATAAGTTGGCGGTTCATTCCGCTGTGGCGGACCCCTGATTATTAAAGGGACTAAGCTTAAAAATGAATGTATGAATATATATTTAAAGGTAAATTACTAAACGCTTACACACTATAAAATCAGTGCTGTTTTTAACCCAATTTATCCCAAATATACACAAAAACCAACATTAGATTTATTTTTAATTATCCTAAATTTAATTTACACTTATTAACCCATACAGTTGACCATATTTAACCCAACAATGCTTAATTTATTAGAATGGGACACATTCAGACACCTAAACAACTACCACACGAATCAATTAATAGTAAAATCAACACAAACAAATACAACAGAGAATCCGTTTGAGCGATTTAAAATGCAAACCAATTGATTTTCGTGAGAACTAATATGCATTTGATGTCAGTTTGAACACTTTGATCAATGCTTCACCTGAAACCCGTTTAAAAGCACTGAAACTATGAATATTATCATTTAGTTTCGGGGAATCAGATGCGATGAGATTAACTAATCACACTGGATTAAATGAATCACTCTTTTGAGTTTATTATCATTATAAGTTCTTGATGCATGCAGAGGCCCGAGTGACTCTTCGATTGGGACAGTTTTTTTTTCTGTGGCTCTCCGACCATCTGCTGTGTGTGTGCAGCATTATTGATCAGAATCAATGCGCTCGGAGCCCAAGACTCAATGACGGTGGTGTGCGTTTATATTGGCCTTCAGTTCGCGTCCTGCGCTGCATCTGTTCCGGTAAACCTGGGGCTTTTTTTGGTGGTGGATGTGCACCGGCAGCTCTCGGTAAGTCTCGGATATTCCTCCGGTACATTAAACGCGGATAAAATGCGGTTCGGATGCGGCTTTTTGCTTTCGCGTTTATCCAAACATGCGCGGCGCGTAAATGCGCAGCTACACATTTAATCAAGTAATCAAGAGAGAGAAATATTAATGTGAGACATAAAAGAAAATTAGCGTGTGTGTGTGTGTGTTTTTTGAAATAATATAGCTCTTTAATTATGCAAAAATAAGCTGCACGTGCTGCTTAAATATGACAATATGCATTCAGGCAAATGCGTGTGTGTGTTTTTAAATATTATAGCTATTTAATCGTGCAGAAACAAGCTGCATATGCTGCCTAAATATGACATTCAGGCAAATGCATGTGTGTTTTGTTAATATTATAGCTGTTTAATTATGCATAAATACGTTGCATGTCCTGCCTAAATATGTAAACATTCAGGCAAATGCATGTGTGTCTTTTTATAGTTGTTTAATTATCCAAAAATAAGCTGTATGTCCTGCCTAAATATGATATTCAGCCAAATGCATGTGTGTTTTTTAATATTATAGATGTTTAACTGTGCAAAAATACTCAGCATGTGCTGACCAAATATGACAATATACATTCAGCCAGATGCAATGTGTGTTTTTTAATATTATAGCTGTTAATAGTGAAAAAATATTCAGCATGTACTGACTAAATATGACATTCAGCCAAATGCATGTGTGTTTTGTTTTGCTGCATGCGCTGCCTAAGTATCACAATAATCCTACCGCCGAATGCAATGTGTGTTTTTAAAATATTTTAGTTGTTTAATTATGCAAAAAATATGCTGCATGTGCTTCCTAAATATGACATTCAGGCAAATGCATGTGTGTTTTATATTATAGCTGTTTAATTATGCAAAAATAAGCTGCATGTGCTGCCTAAATATGACATTCAGCCAAATGCAATGTGTATTTTATTAATATTATAGCTGTTTAATTGCGCAAAATAACGCTGCATGTGCTGCCTAAATATGACATTCAGCCAGATGCATGTGTTTTGTTAACATTACAGCTATTTAATTTAGCAAAAATAAGCGGCATGTGTTGCCTAAATATGACATTTAGCCAATGTGTGTTTATTAATATTATAGCTGTTTAATTGTACAGAAATAAGCTGCATGTGCTGCCTAAATATCACAATATACAATCAGCCAAATGCAATGTTAACCTGTAACCCAAATACTGAATGTAAATACTATAGTGTTTTGAACCCGATTATAGTAAGGTATGGTATTACTGTTATTAAGGTGACATTAATGTTATTTCGGTGTACATTACACCGTCTCCGACAAATGTATTTCTGTGTATGTTAGTGTTTGTAACACTTTGTTAATGAATGCTATTGCAGTATAACTATAGTATATTGATAAAATAATAAATAAATACTGTAGTAGTCTATACTTTAGTTTGTTGTTGTGGTGTATTTTAGTATAATATACATTATTTGTATACCACAACAGATTAATTCAAGCACTTTAATATGGTTTATAAACACTGTAATATTGACTATAAATAGGATTTGTTCGTGTTGAGTAGGCTTTTTATAATGAAGTAGGATAGTTAAAAACATCTCTAGGCTATTACATGAAACTCTTTTATCATTTTATTTTACATATTCATATTATTATTTACTTGAATGCGCACAGTTAAATGAACGCATGCATTTTAAATGATAAATGTTTGTTTGTTAATGATTTACATATGTTTTAAAATATTAATATAGTGCATTTTTGCTTTTACATTACATATATTAAAAAATATCAAGTCTATAAATTGTATTTTTGATTTATTTCGTGGCTTAATATTTACCTTGAACTGCGCATGCGGCAAACTGAATCGATCTTCCGTCATTTCACGGGCTTTGAGATCTGAATAAAGAAAAGGAAACAAAGGAAAACAAAACAAATGACTTTTTAAGAGTTGACACGGGAAGATCTGAAAGTCCTGTGCTGTGTTAACACGTCACGGGACATTCAGAAAGCACACACACACACACACACACACACACACACACACACACACACACAATGGAGGCAGTCGGTTTGGACTCTGTTGTTCGGGTCTTCTCGTGCATGAAATGACTGAACAGGTGTTTACAGATTGTTTTGTTTTACTCCAATTAACTTCAGCTGAAGTTTTGACGTCTCACATGCTGCCTACAGCACACGAGAACAATATTCAGGATAGCTACAAAGGGACAGTCGCCATTATTAAGGTTCATACAGTTTATGCTAGATGTAATTTTCAACAATAACAATAACACTGAAATTAGTGACGAATAAATGTAACATTATCTCAATCATATTAAATAACCAAACTGACTCCTATTATTCATTTATATTCCATTTGACTGCTCAAAGTACCTTAAAATTAGTTATTACCACTAAAGTCTGTAGGCTAGGAATTAATTTAACGCATTTTAAATATACACAGTCACTTAATAAATACTGAGATTATTATTATTATTATTATTATTATTATTATTATTATTATTATTATTATTATTATTATTATTATTATTATTATTATTATTTTAAAGTATTTTAAAGTATTTTGAAGCACTGATATAGCAAAGGGAAATAGTTTAGCACACAACAATGCTAATATCTGACATTATTTTACTTTTTGTCCGTAGTTTTATTCAATTTAAAATGGATATGATGTTCACACGACGTATTTTGTGTATTTATTTACTTATTTATTTATTTATTTATTTATTTCTCACGTGATAAAATAAAGCTCATTATATGTTAAATTTGCATTAAAATCTCGAATTTACTATTATTTTATATTGAATTGTGACGCAGATTAACAACAGAGTGAATGAATGAATGAAAGGTCACCGGACACACGTGACATTTGACATCTATGACCTTATAACTGGAATAAGGACGTCAAGCTGCAAAGAAAAAAGGAGATAAAATGAAAGCATTGCACAAACGTATAGTTCAATTAAATCTTTAAATGTATATAATAAATAATTAATTGAAAGAAAAGAAAAAATTAAGTCTAAATAATATAAATTATTTCCATTGATTTATGGTTTGTTATGATTTGGATGACATACAACCAATACAAATCTGAAATCTGAGGGTTCAAAACTTAAATCTAAATATTGAACAAATAAAAATCCCCTTTAAAATGTGCAAATAGCACTCCATAATATTAATCAAAAATTAAATGTTGATATATTTACTTTATGAAAATTGCAAAATATCCTCAATGAAGATTTGCTTTACTTAGTATTCTAATGACTTTACTAATATAAATAAAAATCTATATTTTTTGCTCATGAAATAGGCTTTTCCTAAATATACATGTGCAGCTTGAAACAGATTTTGTGATATATGGACACTACCGGCCACTTTATTAGGTACAGCTGTCCAACTGCTCCTTTCTAATGCAGCTCAACGCATTTAGGCATGTAGACATGGTCAGGACGATCTGCTGCAGTTCAAAGCGAGCATCAGAATGGGGAA